>VUQG01016400.1:24937-60262 GCA_015106755.1 Etia nguti | reverse complement strand
TATATATATATATACATATATATATATATATATATATATATATATATATATATATATATATATGTATATATATATATATATATATATATATATATACATACATGTGTATATATATATATATATATATACATATATATGTATGTGTATATATATATATATATATATATATATATATATATATATATATATATATATATATATATATATATATATATATATATATATATATATATATATATATATATATATATATATTATATATATATATATATATATACATACATGTTTATATATACATATATATGTATGTGTATATATATATATATATATATATATATATATATATATATATATGTGTGTGTATATATGTATATATATATGTATGTGTATATATGTATATATACATACATATATATGTATGTGTATATATGTATATATACATATATATATACATATATACACATACATATATATGTATATATACATACATATATATATATATATATATATACATATATGATTTAGTCTTGTATTTTTGTAGCAGTACAAAAATGCTTGTTGACTTACATCAAATTCATTAAGGGCAGCAGCAAGCTCCCCAATGCCAGCATGGCCATGCTTCTCGTCAGTGGGTGAGGTGGCCTGCGCAGCACTAGAGATGCCTCCTATGGCCTCCTGGACCTGTTTAAACACGTAGTCTCGATTGGCCCGCGTGGCTGCCACGTCTGGATGGCGCAGAAAGGCCTGAGAGGCTGTATACAGCATAGTGGCATTTTTCTTAAGGGCCCCACGCGCAGCTGCCATCTCATCTCGGCACTGGGGGTCTTTTAGCTCCTAAGAAGATAGCAAAGGTTTGTTTGATTTTCAGATAAGCAATAATAACAGTGTAAATTGCAAAATCCTGGAGTATTGCCTGAGAAATTAAAACAGTGTGAGGAACAGGTCACAGTTGGAGAAATATATTGTTAAAAAACAAGTTCATGTCCCATTTGATGAATTGAATCTGATGAACTGGTATTGTTTCAGCTGCACAAAGTTAAGGCAGCGTCAGCAGATCAGCAACTATGGAGCTGGGCAGAATTAGCTTCAGTGTTTTGCTCTGGTTCAGCTCGGCAGCATGGGTGCTTGCCAACATGACACATGCAGGAAAAAATCCTCTATAAGCTTTTTGTCACACTGGGGGCCATATTAAAAATCACTTTGATGTGTAATTCTCCAGGATCAAATAAGCGCTGGTGCAGAGATTTTGCTTACTCTACATCCCAGCTAAAACAAATCCTACACACTAATAATCGGCACCATTTATAATTTGCTAAAACATTACAAAGGAGACTACACAAATGTGACCTATCTGCAACAGCTATAATTTCTAGTGTTAAATGTTAATCATCGAAAATCTAAAAGAAATGCGTATAATATTTATGACTTTAAAATGATGAATTTTACAATACATTTTTAAACAATGTGTGTTTGGCATTGTAATTTTTGTTATCCTATCTTATGCAATCTTTCAATTTTACTCCATGGCACGAAGAAACTGGATGCATTAAAGCTGGCTCTAATGAGACAAATGCCCTCAATGCAAAACAGATTAAACTGGTTGCTGTCTGAAACCAACACTTAACATCTGCTAGAGAGTGATGTCAGATTATAGCAACATTTGTTTGCACAACACTTGCAATCTGATTGATTAAAGCTTTGAGTTGAGTTCGAGTTTCTAATATTTTACAGGCTGAGGCTTCAACTGTGACATTTCCTCATTTATCAAGACTAAAGAAGAACGGCGGACACTTGGAGGACCTTTTATCCAAGAGAGACACGTTATTTTTCTGAAAGAGCATGAGACATTGGAATTCCAGGTACCTGCTGTCTCCGGGCTGCCACATAGTTAAGCTTCACCATCTCTTTCCCAAACTCTTTGAACCGGTTGGCCAGATCCTGCTCATTGGTAGCATTCTTTACTCCCTCCAGGGCTTCTTCCACCTGCCACACACATACGCACACAGTCTTTCAAAAACTTTGTGCACAAACCAGTAGACAAGGTCTTAAATAATCAATATTAGTTAAAGCATTTATTTTCTGTAATTGTAATATCTAATGTGTTTTTAGTAGTTGTGTAATTTCGGTAAGTGTCAGTCCATCTTGCTGATATATTCTAACCATAAACCCGTTTATCCCTGATAAAAGTGCTGCGGAAGATGTAATGAAAAAGGGAGAAGAGACAGAGATAATGTTAAGTGGCCTTTGATGGTAGGGCTTATACAGGCTTGAGTTAAGTCCCTATGTGGGCCTCAAGAATGAGACTGGAAAAAAGGATTTTTAGTGTTTGTGCATTTGTGAGACAGGGACAAAATGAGTGACTGCAGATGGATGCAGGCATGAGTTTGATTCAGATTATACCAAATGCATATCATTCTTTCTGGCACACTGTATTAACTTCTGTTATAAAGCCTAGAGCTACTGTCTAAGTAAGTGAATGAACAGCTCACGATCTTCACATGACTACAATGAGAGTAGTTCATCACACCAGAGCACTATGCTATAATGTCCGTTTCCAGGATGCTCCTCCATTCCCTTATCTAAATGCAAAACGTGTGCAGAGGTTGTTTTAAAAGTCTGCACTGACTACATGGACTATACACCAGCAGGAAGTCTTTTTGTTTACTGACCTTCTTTAAGCAAACTCTGCATACAAGTCTTAAAACCATGTACAGATTCAGAGAGTCAGTATTTTTTTACATATATATATATTTAAAATGTTGCAGTTCTTAGTACAGCTCCATCATAACGTAACCAAGAAGTATACTTGGTTGGGTGTTCACTGTACTTACAATTTTAAGGTGGGCCAGCAGCCTCATGACATCAGCCATGTCAGCAAGGATGAGCAGGCGAGTGACAGCGGACAGCAGGGCGCGGGCAGCCCTCACCATGGTGCCACGCTTCACAGAGGAGCACGGGTCATCGGCAAACTCTGACGAGGCAATACGCATGGTTTCTCCTGCAAAATGGATAGAAGAAAACAGTAAGTGGAGCAGAGAGTATGATATTATCTGTGTGAGTGCGAGTGCATGTGTGTGCAGACTATAATCACCCATATTGTTAAAACTGACTGAAGATTAAGTGTAATTACGCTTCTTCTCATACAGCTCAGAGGTCATGAAGCAGTTTGTCAGAAAAACTACATCTAAGGCTCCAGTCAAATAGCCTGTCGTAGCAACCAGTTTGCAACCCTCTGACAACCTCCAGTTGCTAGGCAAATATATGTATTCCCCAACCAATCACGAGAGAAGTCGCTTGCTGTTGCAGGGTTAAATCAATCAGAAAAAGGGTGCTGCACCAAAAACCTCCTGATTGCTTTGGTTGCTAACTGATTGCTGCAGTCACCCATAGTTTCCATTTCAAAAGGCCTAGCTTTTAGTTTGAAGGCCAATGTTCTCTGGAAATTTCAATGTAAACTGCAAACAAAGTTTTACTGCCACTTAACAAGTAGTTTGCTAGCACGGCAACCACAGCAACCCTCAGACATTTCAGCTTAGGCCAGGTAGTACAGACAATATACTAGTATGTATATGGCTCTTATTTCTGAGCAAAACTCATCCCCCACATCTCCAACATCAAAACAAAGCCTATAAAATGAATCTGAAGACGCACGCGCATGCAAACATTGGTATTCTAAATAATTAGACATCTTCCACCTGGATCAGGAGCAACCTGGCAACAGGCAAAAACTGGCAAACCAGTTCTCTTAGCATAACTAAGAATTAGTGAGTAAACAAAGTTGTTTATGTTATGCCAGAGTGAAAACCTCATAATCAGATAAACTGAACTCAGCATGTTAAACACAAACACGCACAGCATGTGTTCAACTAAACACACACACACAGAACTGCAAATGAACTCATGAGCCCACATGATGATACTGGTAGTGCCATAAGTCTGTCTGGCCCAGTGAAGAGTGACAGAGAAAAGCGTATTACTGAACCCCTCCATGGTCTGAAATCAGCATCTCTAATTTAATTACGACAAGATGAAGGGGACTGGGACCCTGAGGTCACACTGAGAGAAGCCCGATGAGGCGATGACAGATTTAAAACCATTTTATAATTCAAAATGACTTTAACTAGCCAGACAATTCCTTTCAAAGGGGGACACTTCAAGCAGCTGCTAAAGGTCACTTAAACTGTGATATTATGTTTTAGTCTGTGGGATACAGTCAACATAGCATATCTTAATGCTCATAAGTTTAACATTATTAATATGAACCGTTCTCCCTGATGACCTGGTATGTACCGTACCTACATACAACCTACCAAATATCTGGGGTATTAATATTCACGTCCTATTATTTTCTTAAAAACAGAAAATATTTTAGTCTAATATTTTTCTCAGGGACATACTTTCAAAAGAGTCAGAAAGGACTTTACATTTGCTTCAGTACAAATATGCCCATTTGCACACAAAAATGCTGCAGTATTAGTTCAAAGCATGTTCTACATTTTTTAAATGTCCAAGAATATTTTTTAACACAACTTGCCACTTTGCTTTGCATGCCTAACAAGCGAGAAGATTAATCTTGAACCTTCTGATGTCAGCTGTTGAGATGACCTGTATGGTAACAGTCTATTTCACACCTCAGAAGAGCGGTGTGCCAAAGCAGTCAAGTCAATATTCAACAGTACCAGCAGCCAAGTCCGCGCTGACAGATACAGGATGAGGAATACGGCTACAACACAACATATGCTGAGCTCCATTTGCTCTTTCTGCTGATGTGGTTTCTGAATAGGGAATCCAATTCCATTCTGGGGACAAACATTTGATTCACATAAAGGCTCACTGACTTGCACTTCGTACAGAAAATAAACTTCGGAGAACTACAAAGTACTGTGACATTGCTCCATCTGTGTAAGCCGCCAGAAAGTAGAATATGATTTGTTGTTGGAGTGAGGAGCTGCATCCATGGAGAAGTTTCAGCGTTAACAGACTAAGTTTCAAATTGTTAATGAGAATGGGCATCTATAATACCTTTAAATTCAGCAAGCTCCCTCAACATTACAGACAGTCGAAGCTTTAACGATGCATGACTTTAGGGTAAACAACTCCAGGACTAGACTCATTACATTCGTGAGGCTGCATGCACTGCAAGTGAAGCCTAAATCTAATGGGTACTAATCTGCTATATTTAATGGATTTGGCTTGCCAATTTTAACTCTCCATTCATCTAAAGTTGAGCAGACAGCTGACTTGCTATGACATTCAAAACACTTAATACTTTCCCAAAACATTACATTTATGTCATTATGCTCCCTATTCATCTAGAATACTAATACTTACACAGCAAGAGAAGTCAGTAGGGGTACTTATTTCAGTCATAATAGTAGTGAACATGGGTGTTGTACATTAATTATTAGTCCTTTATTTATCCAGGTAAAAAAAATCTCATTGAGATTAAAAATCTCATTTTCAAGAGAGACCTGGCATCATGGCAACAAAAGTCAAAATACATACATAATACAGTGCCTTAGCATAAGCCATTTCCCAACACCATTTTTGTGTTGCCTTAATGGTTATACCAGATACTGCGATGATCCTGTTTTATTTTGATAGCAGATTGTCTTGTCTAGCGTAAGCGTGTCATGTCTAGTTTGACTTCTGCTGTCTCGTTGTCTTGCTATCCGAGTATTTCTCATTCTCCTGATTATCCCTTAGTGTGTTTGTTTTTGCATAAATAGTGCTGTCTTCCCTTTGTCACATCGTGTGTTTAAACTCCCAGTGTGTTTCCTCGTGTTACTCCTGCCTCTGCATTTATGTTATTTCGTTTATGGATTTCATTACTAGACTGTTTATTGAGTCTTCCTTCATTTCATTTCTGCATTTGGTTTGTACATCTTGTGATTTTCTGCTAGTAGGCAAAGCAACCGCAAATAGGTTTGGGGTGTAGCACCATGCATGCGACTGATTTCACCCAGCAACAGGAAGCAACCTCCATTAATCGTTCGCCATCCGGTCAGGGAATACACATTTTCCCCCACCAACTAAAGGTTGCCAGGTGGTTGCCAACCGGTCTATAGTGCTGTGTGAGTGAGACCTTAAATAACCTATACAGAGCTACTTTTGATTGATGATTTTGTCAACTACATATCAGTAACATTAATGTGACTACACTCTGAATTCCACATGCATCTCACACTTCCTAACTGTTCATCTGTAATAGTGTCATGTGTAGCTGCAACCTGGACAGATGTGGCCTGTACAGATGCTCAATTAAACATATCTGTAAATGAAAGTACTTCAAGCGGAATGAATGACTAGAGATTTTGATTTCATATGTTACAGAGAATAAGCAGGTCCACAACCCAGTCTCCATCCCATTGTAAATATATGCAGACTGGATGCTTGGAAATGAAGGAACTTTTTTCATGTCTTTTAAAAGGTTTTGAAGAAAAAACATTTTAAAGACAATAACTGATGTTCTAGAAATTGATGATCTAGAAAAAACTACTAGATGTCTAACAGTGAATAAGCCTAAGGAATTACACACACTAACAATCTTGTTATCTGACCAGCTACAATTTAAAAACAAAAATGAAAGCACAAACAGTCGGGCTTACCTTGCTTGCGAACGTCCTCCACAGCAGCAATAAGCTCCTCCTTGAGGTCCTGGCTGTCTTTGGCAATCTGCTCTCCCTTTTCCAGAAAGTTCTGGGTAGCCTGCTCAACAGACACTGCCAGGACATGGGCCTTCTTAGAGCGTCCCTTCTTCTTACTGGATGGCCCTTTGTTGCTGGTGTTCACCAAAGTAGTCACCTTCAAAACAGGAGAGGAAAATATAAAACTTACTGAACACACTGATTTGCTGCTTGTTGCTATGGTATATGGTCATCGTTGTTTCTGAGGTTACGGCACATAACCTGCACATCCCAGTAATTAAAGATAATGAGAACACCTAAAATAATGGGAAGATCCAGTGTGTATTATTTTATTATTATATTATTCTAAAATATTCAAAACTGCTACAAGCTAGTGCCTGTTACAGGGCTTGCTGATTATAATCCTTATACATTCATAAGCCACTGTATTATGTAAGCCTGCAAAACCAAATATAGTCCAAGAAACCCCCTCACAGCCATACTGCCAACCATCAGAGGATATTTTTGATAGCTATTATGTGGTAATTAGTAGTAATTATGTAATTTTAATGTCATTGTGCCACTGATATGGTAGCATAATAACGCATGTACACCCTCTCTTTTATATAAAATACTTATTAGCATTAAGTAACATGTCCATTTTACCCGCTTAATGTTTTATTTTCTATTCATTTGGTCCTTGGAAATGACTATGAAATAATGGCAGTGAAAACCCTACTGTGTTATCTGGCACCATGTTGGCTGAAATGTTGATAATGTTCTTATGTAAACAATACCGAGGTCAGGAGCAATTACTGAGTTCAAGTTCATATAGTGTATAATAAGTCAGTAATATAATTATTACTCCAGGCTTGATGACAGAGATGTTCAGTTGTTCTGGGCATAGTGATCAGTGCCACTGAGATGATAGTGGTTTGAGTATGGGATTTTATAGGGGAGCATTATATTACTGTGATATATAATATTCTGATCTCAACACTTTGCAAATCAGGATCAAAAAGGAGAAAAAAAGAGATACGGGTCTACCGATGCATAAAAAGAAGATATTGTCAAAAACTGTATTATTAGGCCTGTAAACATAGGTTATACTGTTATCTGAACACTTTATAAATGGTACCCTGTGTAATACTGAAACACAATATGGGCAATTTTCCCAATCCTATAAAAAATGTAATTACACTAATCTTCTTTCTTTCTTTTCTGAATAATAATGTTTCTGTGCATTCCATAATAATGCAGGGAGTATGACTTGTACTGGTTTTGCACAGTGGAAAAAAGCAGAACAAAGCAAGATGACAAATAGTCCATGCTTCATTCATAATTTGGACCTTCACAACAATAATGAGGTTATTCATTCTAGATTCTATTACTGCTAAACTGTGTGCAGCATCAGTCAAGTACCTGTCTTGGGCTGCAACCACTGACAATATTCATCAGTGCTTTTGCAGGAATGTTGCAGGCACACACAAACACGTATTTTACTAATACAGTTAGTCCATCTACCCGTATTAGTAAAACTTCAAGGTTTTACAGGATTATGTTGTTTTTGTTGAGGTCCTGGCTCTGGGGAGGCTTGTCCATGACTCATAGTGTTCCATCTGTGTTTTGCTATCCAGGTAAGCTTTTAATGCATTGGCAGTGTGTTTGGGATCCTTGTCATACTGAAAAATGAAGCCTTTGCCAATCAGACACTTTACAGATAGTATTGCATGTGGATCAAAATCTGACAGCAATTTTCTATGTTAATAACTCCATGGATTTTGACAGCATTCCCAACATCACTGGCTGAAATTCAACCATAAACCATTATAGCTCTCATTGTCTTTTACAGATGGCTATCATAAGACCTTTTGCCACTGATTTAGACCAGTCTTTTTCTTCTTCTTTCCCATTGTTAAGAATGGCTTCCTGACAGCTACCCTTACACTGAGTGCATTTGTGATGAGGTTTTGGTGAACAGTAGATAGGTACATTTGCTCAAGGATCAAATGTATTTTTCAGGTCCTGTGTCAGGTTTGATTGCTGGATTTTTTCAGATCCATGACTTTCAGATACTGTTCATCTGTTGCAGATATTCTGTAGGTCTGCCAAGTCTTCTTTTGTCCTCCACTTGTCCAGTGGCACATTTTTCAGGACACAGTATACATCATGCAGAGATATGCCAACTTTTCAGCTAATACCTCTTTGTGAATCACCTTGGTGCACAAATACTGGTTCATGCTTGTCAAATGGTGTTATCTCTGGTATTTTTTATAGATGCAAAGAAAAAATTGAGAACAAATTATGTAAATTATTAAAACTAGTTCCTTGCTGTTGATTATTTTGTGCAGACACAACACTGGTTCATCCGTTGAGTTAGGTTCCTTAACTAGCAAAGGTAAAAATTCTGAAGATTTTCAGGTAAAAACACGAGACTAAAAAAGCAGCCAATGCAGAAAGAAAAACTTTCAAAAACCTTCAAAAAAAAAATTACGAGAACATCTGAGGGTATATTTTAAGACTTTTGCACAGCACCGTAGTTATGGATTCTTTCACAACATTAAAAAACCATTTAACTATCAATGTAAAGTATCAACCTTCACTGTATCAAAGTGATATTATCATAGAAACAAAATGATCACCTCTCAAAGGATAACATCCTACTTTTAGCATAATTAAGACAAAATAATGAAACAAAGAATACATTAAAGTCACTAAGCTTAGAGGCCAAAAGCATAACCAATCATTGCTGCTTGTACAGGCAATTCAGGACTAGAAACATTTGGCTGCTTATATCTTGGTGACACATTTGCTGTACATAATTATACACTTCCATCTGAAGCCAGGGAGGAAGTACATGCGCAGAATTGCTCATTCCACACTCCAGTCAGAGACTGCCTTTGGACTATCTGTCTGACGGCAGCTGAACCTGCACAATAGAGTGATATGATTAGTTTGAGGAATATATCAGAAGCTTTCACTCTGAAAACCCCCTAAGAGCAAAGTTATGTCCTGTCACAGCGGCATTACTTCAGGGCTTCTAGCCTGCAATATAAGCGTTAATGATGTATGGCTTCACTCATGATGGATCCAGGAATAGTAAAGCTGATAAAAGAGCAAGTTAAACTTTTAGGCCATCATGTATTTGTCTAGAAACGAATTCATGATTCAATAGCATTATTTTAGGATTTAGAAACTCTGATACATCTTAACCATCAGGTCATCTGTTCAGCACCACTTGGCACAGTGGAATTGGTGCTCAATATGAAGTGCAATGATGTGTTTATTTCAATCCTGGTTGTTATAAATCAATAACTCATCATTATATTTACACATGAATGGACGGAAACACACACACAGTAGCACACACTCACACTCATCTATAAAACCAAAAACTCCCCTCACCTCACAGATAAGGAAACACTCAGAGATTTAGTGACACTCAAATAAGACAATTCATTAACACAGGAACACAGTGAAAAAATAACTACCTGTTCTTTCAAATTATATCTTGCAGATCACCAACAAATTTTGATTGTTGACAAAAATAAGACCCCTAAAAAACAACTGTAAGTTAAATAATGCAGTTATATTACATTTGCATGACTACAGATAAAGTTACACAACAGCTAAGCTTAGCCCACTCTACTGTTGCAGATTAGTCATTACTCTAGCATCAATGGCTTGTGTGCATGCATGCACAAACAATGCAGATGATGACAGTTCACCGTGTTACTGCGGCATCTGAAAAAGAAGAGGCCAGCTCAACCGTGATTTGTCACCCATCACACAGTGACATAAGTCCAATGTCAGTTTGCAAGCTTACATTGAAATGACTTCTGCTCCAGTCCTGTGAATATGGTATTACTAATTTTATTAACCCATTAACGGTGCCATATTATTATACCTACACCGCAAGCCATCTTTAAGGTTTTGCAGTGTATGGATATGGTAATGAAACAATTTCACAGTCCTTTTTTATTTAACTGCTTTATGTTAAGAGTCAAGTGTCCCTTATATGCAGACGCATTCAACACATTTCTGATTTATAAGAGTTACATGTCATATACAGTCATTATAAAGCGCTTTGACAGCTCTACTAGGATAAAAAGTGCTTTTTAAGAACCAGTCCACATACCAATAAACAAAAATTAAAATTATCCTAAAACCCAAGCAGTTGCTGTTGGTTTCTCTTACTAGTTATTAGAGGCCAAGTGTGTAGAGTTGTCTTCTTATCTTGCCTGCATTAAAAGTTGATCAGCCCTTTTTGAACTTGAGTGTTGATATAATGTCTTATGTAACTCTTCCATGGAAGAGAACAACATACTGAGTTATGAATCTGTGTGGTTTATCTGCTCTTCAAACCCTCATCTATTCATAAACACGGGGTTGGCCTGTCAAATACACACAGCTATCGCTACTGCATCAGCCAAGCTGCTTTCCACAGGGAGTGAATCACTAAAGTCAAACCTAGGTGATGTTTTGTTCTGCAACAGTAGCTTAAAAAATTATGTATATTTAATAATATCTGTGATAACCTCACAGCAGGCACCGAGCCGGAATCAGTTTATTTACCTTCACACAGACTTAGCTTTATTGTTTTTACCTAGCTGTCTATGCATGCATATGCTTAGCTGACTATCCCAGGAATGAGCTCAACAGAAGCAAAAATTATACCATTTTCACTTCATATTAAATAACTTTAACTTCAATAACAGTTAAAAACTGTTACACATGTATTACACAGGCTATTTACTCCAAGAAGCACAAACAAATAATTAATTTTAAGGACCTACATGAATGGCCAGTGGGCATAATGCTAATTAGGCGAAAAAATTTGCATCAGACTTAACAAACAAACATTACTGGGAGCAAAAAGCATTGCACGGGGTATATTTCAGTGCTTTTGTATGAGGCTGAATGACATAGCGATTTGAGGTCCTTAGATACTTAATATTTTTACTGTGGCTGAGTCATTTAAATTCAATCACGGTCACTTTCACGCTGATATGGTGCACTACAAAAAGCCATTGCCATACTCAGCCAATCAAGAAAACAGGGAAAAAATATTTGGAGGGTTCTGGCTCCAACCAGGAGAGATGGTGCTGACCTTAAAGCCACTCTATAAGACTTGTAATGAACGCAAATTATGTGCTGTTTCCATCTTTAACAAACGTGTGTCACATTAAACATAACCCGGTACTTATTGCTCGTCTAAAGCTGTTAGCGGGGGAAAAAGTATGTAATAAAGGTACACATCATAGAGAGGTATAATACCTGCTGTAGCACTGTGACGCCAACTCATAACTCAGCTCAGTAGCTTAAAGATATTTTCCGAACATCATGACTTTAACACAAGAAAGTCTCAATGATACATTATCACTTGCAAGCACAAAATAAGAACTGTGCTCACTGAATAATCGAATGCATGCCCCAAGGAAAGAGTTAGAAACAAGTAGTTTGCAAAATGAAAAAATGAAGTGAGCCACAATAATGTCTCCCTAGTGCATCCAAATATGCTCTGACACAAAACAAAATAAATTCACTGTCTATGCAAGGCAGCCTTGCCCTTTCTGGCAGCTGGTAATTGGCCCTCGGTAAGCCCATTTATCGTGCATATTAGCAGCACTGTTTGGACTTTATGCAAGACCACACCGAGGTTCATTCCAAGCAACCACAAGTTATGTCCTCCTCTCAGCCTTAACACACACCGCTTAGACACAGTCAGCCGTTGCTAGACTCTTATCCTCTATGCAACCTGTAAAGCACACCCATATAGATCTGTTTCATTAAGCTTAGAAATAGTGAGTATTTCTTCCGACATATTTGGTAGGGTATTTAATTCTTTCTTTTACTACATCAACAACCAATGTTTAAGGATAAAAAAAGCACAACAACTTTAAATCACTTTTAAGATTATGCATCAACTCTATGAGGTCATGTGTGAAATGATATACATTGTTAAAACGACAGGAGGCAGCGACTTGCGAGAGCACGTGTCAGTGAACCGACTTGTCAGTTTTACTTAAGCCAATTTATAAATTGGCTTTCGCTAAGCGCATAAAAGTATTAACCAGCATAACATTAGTAATCGCATGAAAGCCTAAATATAGATGTCTAATCAGTAGATTTAGAATTAAATTATCAGAAATTATGGCATCATTGGTGGTATGTAAAAATTTAAAAAAAAAAAAAAAGGCATAGTCATTCTGCACAGATGATGCACCAGTGTAAAATATTTATTCTTAGCCAACTAAGCAGGGAGGCTCTCATTTGGTTTAGTGCTTCGGAATGAGGAGAGAATTAAAATCTCTGTCTGAACACTTCCTGAGGGTGAAGAGAGACACACTGAGCGCTTTGGTTCATTATGTTGTTATGTGCTGAACCACAGGGGCCCTCCACACAGATGGTGATTCTGCAACATGCTATTTTACATTATGTGGTTCTCCAGTGGCCAGATGTAAACACAATACGCCAGCTCCCATTTATTTACTGGCATGTATAAAATAAAGTTCTTCTGCTTACAACAAATGTCTAGAGCGAGCTGAGCACGATATAAGAAATCAAAAACGTTAAGTATAAAAGGTCGAGGTTTTCTTAAACTGTGGTACTTCTGCGAGACCCTCATAGACATGGGTGTCCATGAGGGATTCTTTCACTCTCTCTGTGTTTATACACTTTGCATTTAAGCATTAGCTATTATTAATCTCTGGCTCTCTTCCACAGTGTGTTTTTTTTGTCTCGTCTCCCTCCCCTCACCCCCAACCGGTCATGCCAGCCTGTTTCTCCTAGAGGTTTCTTCCTGTTAAAAGGGATTTTTTTCTTCCCACTGTTGCCAAGTGCTTGCTCATAGGGGGGTCATCTGACTTGACTTGAATTTAATTTAATTAAAAATGTGTCTGATTTATAGTTATTGCTAATGCACATAAACACAACCCTAGAAACAGCCAATAAACTAGCGATGGATCTGTGTATACCTCAGCTGTATGGATATGTAGCTTTATCTGTGATACCACGAGAAGATCGACAAGGATTGAGTCATCTTCAACAACTTTCAGCTGAACATACATTTCATAAAAAGGAGGCGCTCATGTGATTGCTTTGCCAGTAATAAGATGTATCCAAAAAGTGATAAGGGGAAAAAGAGAGATTAACACAGCGTTGATAAAATCAAGACCCGGTCACTGAGCAAGAAAGAAACAAGCTTAGAACAAAACCACAAAAATTCCCTGGCCATACCCAAGTAGACACAAAAAAAACCCTTGCACTCTCAATTTTATGTCGGTTCACATTTTACCCATGCTTTTTCATGAAACTTTAACAATTTTAACTCCAAAGTAACAGAAATTCTTTATCCTTTAAATATCAGACAGGGAAAAACTACTTATAATTATAATTATGCTGCAGAAGTCCTGAGGCTTATGCTTCCTTTTAGTTATAAAGAGTTGCTCTTTTTTGTTCCGATTTTATTGCTGATCAATAGTTTTAAATGCCATGCGGCCATTGCTCTACAGAGACTGACCAGCGGACTCGTCAGTCAGTAGTAAATCCCCTTGACTCTGCGTAGCCATTCAATTTTCCGCCTTCAACCTCTAAGACTCGCATCCAAAGGATGAGCGATGATTTAACCACTGAACACTACGGAAGGGCGTGTCCATGTGTGCGCGCGTAATAGCCAACTACACATGTAAGATCCTGTACACATATCCTGAGAGATTCTTTTAACCTTTAACATGTTATATAGTAGCTGATATACAGTACTTAAGTTTCTGTGTTAAAAAATTGACAAGATCATTTATAGCCATGTGTAAAGAGCATAATGTGTGCAAAAGCCCAGGGGACAAAAGCAAGATGGGGCCTTCTACATTTTTCTACGCATACAATTTAGTCGCCTCGCTGTGACAGTACTAAAACGTGTGCACAATGTAGCTGCGGTGATGACCTAAAGCCACATATTACACACTAGCTGACCACCAAGTGTTTGGCTGCAGGAACAATACACATTACTGATCGCTTAATCACCAGGAAGCTGAACATCCATTCATACACAAACTACACAGAGTCAAACCGAATGAATAGGCAGAGAGACAGCTTTACAGCTCTAAAATTCAGCAGGGCTGAATACCTTGTCACTGAGGACTTTGCTTAGCTGGTGTTATACTGTGTTATTTAAAATATCTTTTGAAGTTAACAGGTCCTGAAGTGCAAGGTAAGAAGGATTAGCCAGCATTAAAATTGGTACCTGAATAGGTTTTCGGGTGGCAAAGAGGAAGAATGTTACCAGGAAGTGTCACACTGCAATGGTGTCAAGCTCTGACATTCTTAACCGCAACATGTGCTCTTGCAGCTATATCCTCTAAAAGTCTCTTGGCAGCATACTTAAACGCAAATGCTGGAGAGAAACTGTGTCATATAACAATGAATAAATAGGGAAAAAATGTATGAATAAAAAAAATGGCACTGCTGTCAAATATTTTTCTACTTTCTAGTTTATTTTCTGACAAATAAAAATATTCATGCATCTAAAAACTGTCAGGTTTGAACTTGAACTTCTTTCAAGCTTTTGCTCTTTATATGTGATATTTGCACCAAATCTTTATACTCCAAGAACACATTTGGTGGTTCTAACTTGCAGGCGTGACCACTCACAGAACTGAACAAATAAGTGCAGGAAAACATGATTCAGTAGAACAGCAGAGCCAATGAATTAAAAGTGTTTTCTGCGATAATGATTCGCACATTTAATTCCCCAAGGTGAACTTCTAAGAACAGCATTCATTCATTCTGCTTTGAGAGCAATAGGCTTTCAGTCTCCCCATAATATTTCCTCATTAGTAACCCCTTAGCTCAAATCCCTGTTTGATCCTCCTACTCCTTCATTATCATTCTCACTGCAGATATCTTTGTATCAGTGCTGTTTCTTCACTCATTCTGAGGAATGACAGGACAATGTGATGTGTAGCTGACAGAACAAAACCGAGTGGGGAAGTAAATGGTAGAGGCAGTTTTCAGGTGGAGCGTTTGATGCGTTGTAAGAACATATTTGCATTCAGGTCAAAAAGGAGCCAAATCTTACATCCATATACTCTAAGTGTAGTGCACTGAAAATTATTAGCATGCCTAAGAAAATGTTTGGATGAAAAGAGCTATCTCAAAATATTATTTCAACTAGTGTGCAAAACAGCCCATGATTAGGCCTTTGGGAACTAATCTAAGGAAAACAAAGAGTGGGAGAGAGTGGGTTTTAAATCTATGTGCAAGGCTGGCCAATTAGGACATTTCAGCTACAGCGCATTCATTTTAACTGTCAAACTCTCAACTACCTCTATAGAAAAAAAGAAAGAAAGTTTAGTAGATTTACCTATTCTTTAGTGAAAATGTCAGTGAGTCCCCATTTGACTGGGGTTCATTTCTTTGCATGACACCCCTTGAGGCGCATAATCTTCATAACAAATGCCAAAATATGTGCCACCCAAAATGATGCTCACTTCAAAGACAAACCACATAAAAGCTTTCTTAAATCTCATTCTGAAATGGTATGGTACGGTCACAAGGATCAGTGTCAAAGGAATCAGTGCAGCAATCCTCAGGAAAAAAAAAGGGGGCTTCGAGGAGTGTGTGAAAATAATATCACTCCAATACAACAAAGTTTGGATTTTATATCATGTTGAGATGATTAACAACAGAAGTCATCTGAATCGACAGTATCTGTGCCTTCTTGACAGCAAACTCAAACAAATAATCAGAGGATTTAGAAGGACTGCAGTGACAGCTCTGCAGCATGCACTAATCTAATGATGAAACTTTACTTATTTCACTTCACTTATTTTTTTCTTATCGCAAGTAATCCACATGTATTTACCCATTTTAGCAGCACAGCATGCTCATTACCCGCTATTTCAAGCTCTGTGAACGTGAAGCTATTAATAGGATCCCTGTCCAAAAACGTAACAACCTAAACTAGGCTTAGTGTTGTCACTGCATTTCCATATTTTATTAAGCCTGCTGATATTATAAAGGGCTGCCGCTTCAATTTTAGAAGCTGCTAAATAATTGAGTCATTTCTACACTGTACTAAATGAATATAACATGGGCTCTGAGTCTTAAAGGATCAATATACTGAAGGTCGGGTTTCATTTTCATGTTTCTTGGGGTTACCGTATCTTATAGCCTATATAAAGTGTTAATAAACCTACAGATTGCAACATAGTATCTTCAATGAAAAGCAGCTTTATTAACAAAAAAAGTTCAGGCTAACATGTTATCATGGCAAGAATACAAGAAGAATGAAAACTGGACACACTATGTGAACAGTGCTGTCATGAACCACAAATTGGCCTGGCTGTATGCCTGCTACACAGAAAGTCCTACGAAACTGACTAGTGTTCCCACTGGCTCAATGAGCAGACTATGGGTTTCCTCAAGGTAGAAACTAAATGTATTGCATAAACATAGTAATCCAACTCTAAGAAAACTATGTTCAAAGAAAAATAGAGGACCAAAACATTTGGGACAAAAGACAGGTTAAGATTCTAATTAAGTTTATTAATAAAAACACAAAATAAAAGTGTAACAAAGGGGCCCATACAGCTACACTAATATAGTTTGAGTTCCAGGGTAACATCTAATGATTCAGTTCTTAGTGTTGCAGCCTGTTTAATACAATATGTGGAAATAATAATGACTATAATTACTAGGTTCACTCCTGTGCATGTAAGGAATAACCTAAATCGACTACTAACACCAAGTAAAGTAAAAATATATATAAAAGAAAATGTAGAGGCCAAAGTTGTTCGGCAGTTGAACTCTGTGAATAAGTTATTCATGAAAATTGGCTTGTTTGGTGTCTGTTTCTTACAATAATAAGACGCTGTTTTATCAAGGTAAACCAGGTTTATAGGTCATAAGGGAAGAGGATGGCTGCCTGCAAGAAATAACAGATGAGCAAATTGTAAAAAGCATACCTTCTTATTAAGGAAATATCCCCCCCAAAAAAGCACAGACCAATTTCTGCCACATCTGTGCAAACCCCACTACCAGCCAGAATCTCGGATTATTGACCCCTGTGGGCTCATTGTCACAGACGCAAACAACATAGGGTGGCAAGTAAAACCATGTTTGTGTTGGTTCACAAAACATCTGATTAGCCAGAACTATATTGATACACCATGAGTGTATTTAGCAGCCTGTCACAAATTGATTCACGGATTATCAAACATAAACAAGACATACTGACCTTAGGCTTTCCCCTGTTGCTCCCACATACTTCTACATTTTTGTCACATAGAAGCAATAAACACTTCTGACATGGAAAAGTATATCTATAAGTATCAGGAAAATTACAGCTTTGAAAGAAAAAACAGATCACACGAACTCTAGGCAGAGTGAACCAGCATCAATACTTTGTGGCTGCTGAAGCTGAATGAAATTTAGCTTTAAAAAAAAAGTCATTGGGGATGTTTGGTTAATATTATGGTTAAGTGCATGTTTAAAAACCGTCAACCTCTTTTTCCATCATGTAAAAAAAGAAAAATTAAAAATGCTTCACAGAGATAACCTGTGCTTAACCATAATGTAGACAGAGATAGATTGTGAGCTGTGGAAAGTAAAACACTTTTGTAATCGTGCAGTCTCATTTGCATAGATGGCCCAGACCTGCAGATTTTACTTTGGAGAGAAAAAGATAAGTATTTTAAGAGACAGCCTTACATAACTAGCAACAAGCTTTTCTTCAACCACCAAAGGCTCTTCTCATAAAACATGCAGAGCTGTGCTTCTCGACCAGAGTCAAATTTACTCACACTATAATGGACAACCATGAGGACAAAAATACAAAATGTGTGACTGTATTTCTTTTTTTACTCACCTATAAGTAAATGTACTTATTAATACCCTGTAATGCAGAGTTTTCAAAGAAATGTGATTTTAATAAAGACCTTCTCACACGTCAAAGTAAGGAAAGCATAAATATAGGTAATAAAATAAATAATGGCTGAATTCCCTTTAGCTGCTTCAGTTTCAGCTTCCTTGATGGCCAAACTCATATATCATAGCACTCCTTAAATCAGATCGAGCCATAATTAATCATATTGCTTAGTGAGATTTATTTCATCTACATCGCGAACAAGTTTGTGTCAAAAATCAGTCATCTAAATTTTTGCTGCATGTATAGCTTAATTTCTGTGGCATCTATTAGATACGAAAAAGATCCCTGTCGTCCACTTATCATTTCTATAAGATATAAAGATGTATGTATTTATCACACAGGCCTCTTATTTTTGAGAAATACTATTTCAAACCTCTATATGGCACTATACTTAGAATAATAAAGCCAAGATTTCTCTTGACTGGAGGGCATAGTGGTAAGATAACAGTAAAAACAACAGTTAAACTAGAAGGGCTGTGTTTCTGAGGCAATCTTTTCTGATGTGATGCATTTTCTCTGGTAGAGTAGCAGAGAGGCAGCGAGGCAACCAGCATCTGTGCAGAACTGCTGTTCAGGACCCTGGGGCAAGCCATATGCTGACATAGTAAAGTGTCAGAAGATACTGCCCAAAGACAGATGAAAGTGTGTTTCACAAGATCCAGCACTGACCCCCGGGCAATGGCAGAAGTAATGAGAAGACGTACGCTAACAGGGGGCGCTCTGCATAACGACACAGCTGTCATTCTTATCATACAGGTGAAGCATTACTTACTATTACCACCTTTCTCAAGGCATCAGCTAAAAATGTGCTATGCCTTCACACGTGTATATTTGTCTCACGGGCAGGTGAACTAGTGTTTGAGTCTGACAGACACATATCAAGGAAACAACAATGGTTTGATTTTTATCAGAATGCAAACACTACACTAAAATTGTTGTGGCTAGCAAATAACTTAATACACTGACCACCTGCAGTTTTACAAATAATAAAAGTAGCAAAGCTAACAGTGATATATGACAGTTTTAAAGATGATAATAGATAAAACTATTTTATTAGGGCCTTGCTTTAGATAGATTTAATTGGAAATCTTGCTGTAAAATTTCACTCCAACAGGAGAGGAAAATGTAGTTTTTAGAAAACTGCAACATCTGTGTCGAGACACAATGTCTTTGTCACGCTGAACAATGACATTCACAGAACATAATGTGTACAGTTTTCAATGGACCTATTTTCTTCTTGAGAAATTGCCCTCGTTTGTCTGGTCAGCCTCTCTCTCACTGGGGTAGGACTTGCAAATCCCAATTTAACTCCTCATTTCATTACCATATGTTATATTATTAAAAAATACAACAAGAGAATTGTAAGTAATAATTATCTATCTGAGATTGAATCAACTGCAAAATGTTAATACTTTTTATTGTGACATGACTGATTTATTATGTCATGGAATAAATCGTTTATCGTGATATTGTACCAAGGAGAAATTAGTCATCTTACTCTGAATAGTTCGTATTATTTAAACTTCAAGCTCAGACTGAAAAAAAGGATGAATAGCAACCCCCCCCCTCCCAAAGTTTTTTTTGTTTTTTTGGTCATTTAATTCATATTGGTAAACTTTCATATAAACGCTCTATTCAATACACGTAAAGTCAAATATTTCAAGCCTTTATTATTATTTTGATTATGGCTTATAGCTCATAAATTACATTCAAAACTCTTCAAAGTATGTTCATTTGTACTCAGCAGCATTTGGTTGGAAACCCTCGACAACAAACTACAGCGTGACATAGAAGTGATGGTCTTGTCTCTTTGACAACAGCCTTCAGCTCGTCTGTATTTTTGGGTCGGGTATTTCATCTTCCTCTTACAATACCTCATTGATTCTTTGTGGGGTTCAGGCAAGATGGCAGGCCAATCAAGAACTGTAATAACATGGTCCGCAAACCATTTGGTAGGAGTTCTGACTTTGTGTCCAGGTAATGAGTCCTGATGGTGAAGAAAATCGGCATCTCTGTAAACTCTGTCACCAGATGGAAAGTCGAAGTGCTCCTAAATCCTGTCTTAACTGTGGACTTGATAAAACACCACCAACAGCAGCAGATAACATGGTACCCCAACTCATCACTGCAGAAACTTCACACTGGACTTCAAACACCTTGAATTATGAGCCTTCCCACTCTTCCTCCAGACTGAGTTCCACAAGAAATTCAAAAAATTACTTTCATCTGAAAAGAGGACTCAGTTATGCAACTGACCAGTTCTTTTTCTCCTTAGCCCAGATACAATGTTTCTGTCATTATCTCGACAGAAGCAGTGGCTTGATATTAGGAATGCGAAAATTGAAGCCCCTTTCCTGAAGACAAGTGCATGTGGTCGCTCTTGATCTCCTGACACCAGCCTCAGCCCATTCCTTGAAAAGCTTTCCCCAAGTTCTTGAATGTACTTTTCTTAACAATCGTCTCAAGACTGCAGTCATTCTACAAGCTTGTTACTTGATTTTACTTTTTTTTGGGGGGGGGGGCAAAATTAAAACTAAATAAAGTTTGAAATATAGTTTCTGAGTCTAGAATACATATAAAATACTAAAGAAATTAAAAATTGAATGCAACTTGTAGAAAGTATTTAACTTTTTCACAACATTCAATTTTTTTGAGATGCTTGTGTAGAATTTCATAGACAAACACTCTCCAGACATCTTCTACTAATTGCATGTCAGTGCTGAAGAGACAAATATAGTTTCTAACATATTTTAATAATACAATTTTTTTAGAATTAGATCCTTCATTTATTAGGATGGCCATAATAGGCCCACAGATTGATCAATATAATAAATTTGAGTTGATCACAATAAGCCTTGCCCAGAATACTTGTACATGTGCCCCTGTCTATTACAGTTCAGTTAACCGGTCTCATAAATAACAAAGATTTGGTAAATATTACACAAAGAACCTTTAACTTTAAGACCTATAATACTAGTCTATTGAAACATGTTTAGGTCATTACTATACCACACCAAATCTGAACTGTCACATTACTGCTGAAAACAATCTTATTTTTAACATCTTCCTGTCCAGCCATTGTTAAACCATACTTTGGCCTTTACAAGATGTCACTGATAATCCAGATGTCCTTTCAAACTCCCCCACCAAAAGAATTTAAGGATTCCTTCCTCTAACATGGCAGGAGTTCAATGAGCAGTATGCCAAGAAGCAGGGGTTCCAGACTGGCTTTTGAACATCACTGCCTCTTACAGTGTTCAAAGCCTCTTCGAAATACCGTCATCCGAATTCAAACAACAAATTTAAAAAAATTTTTTTTTAAAAAGTACAGAGAATGGATGACTTCTCAGCCTGAAATGAAGAGAACTTTTTCTTCCTTTCTTAAATCCAAACTTTCACAAATGACGCAAAAGTGTTGTGCTAGAGCTATTTCAGCAGTGCACCCAATACTGTGACGAGTCATATCACGTGACTATGGCTTGCGTGTAATCTGACAGATGTGTATTTTTCCAGGTATAATTAAAGTGTATGTCTTCCAATAGTAGATGGCTACAAGACTACATCAAACTTGTTTCTAGGATAACACAAAAAAAGTCACATCTTAAAATGATTTTCTTTTTTTTTTCTAAACAAAATAAATAAATAAGGTTCTACCACCAGGAAAAGTAAGGTGTTACAACTTCCTACCACATTGCTGTTAGGACTACTCTCCAAACTTAGATCAAATTACCCAACTCTGAGAGTGACTGTTCTGTGGTTTCACTCTAAAACTCTGAGGAGAAGTATAGCATCCCTTCTTGCCTCTGAAAATTGTCTGTTTGAGGTCCAGGCTTCCTCCTTTTCCGCTAGCTTAATGGATTATGACAGTGATGCAGCATGAAGCCTTAATCCCTTCGCCGCCGTCGTCTCCCCTCCCTTTATGTTAAGCCCCTTGACTAGAGAGTGTGTCTATGTGTGTCAGGTGCCAACCGTAACTTGCAGCCAAATGTTGGGCTTGGATGACATACAAAAACAAAGGTGATTAAAGCATCAACTGCTGACAGCCATTAATGCTCTTCCTTAGCCTATTACCAGGCCTCGGAGTTAATATGCTAAGGAAAAAGATCTTTCAACTTAATAACACCATAAGAACACCAAAAGAAATCAACACTTATTTGCAATTTTTTTTCCTGTGTAACCCAAGCATGATTACTCACCATGATTTGATCCATATTAGAGTAACAAAAATAAACCAGGGACTCAGAGACCAATAAAGGAAGAAACCATAACCAGGAGCTGGCTAAGTAGCTCTCTGTGATCTGGCAAACTGGACAGACTGCACAGCAGAGAGGCTCTCCACTACATCACATTAAGGCAAAATGTCACATCAGTGATCAAATATCCCATTAATGGAAATCCCTGAGTCTGAGTTTAGATCACATGAATATTTTTTATTAAATTTTATATTAAGCTATTCAATCTAAGACCAATGATTTTGGCATCTACATCACAATAGCAAGAATTCAGCTGAATGCACTGAACTGTGCAAAAGACCTTCAAAGCTAATGAATCTAACTGAATTATAATTAGACATAAAACTCTAAGTACAAAACCCCTTGATAGTAATTACAAATTTAGACTAGTTTCATCTTGAATAAGAAAAAAAAAACAATCTGAAGGAAGGAAAACTGTATTTCTAAAGAAATAAAAGTGTTTTTGTGGTTTTACCTCCAGCTGAGGACAGAAAAAAATCTATATTAGAACAAGAAAGCAAAATTAGCTGAATAAATTTTTCAACTGGCCACCTATAGAGTAATAACAAAACGTTACATATAATATTACTTAAAAATACGGTGCAAATATGTCCATCTCGTTTTTTGTTCAAAAATGAGATACCCTGTTGTCCTTGTCAGTGGCTTATGAACTCATAACAAACAAAACAAGCATTACTTACATGTAAGTTAACAAGCAAGTAAAAAATTGAGTAAAGTGTGTTGTGTGTTTGTGAGAAATAGAAGAACAGTATTTTCTCTGATTATATAGTATTTGACAGACAACACCTTGTAACCTCAGTATTTGAGTTGGAGAGTTTTAATCTTATTAGTGGTTCCTGCTGCGAAACAATTACAAGCCTTGACTCAGCAAACATATATTAAAGTATAAATCTACTTTCTCTGCAATACAAGAAGCAAGATATACTGCACAGCAAGGACACTCTCACTGACAGGGAGTCAATACTACGCTTTATAGCCCCCCAAATTTACTGCCTAGCACGGAAAATCTCCTACAAACCGCTGAATTAATTTTTTACTTATTCACCTTATAAAATGGCAAAAACATTAATATGCGAGAGCAGTTATGAATAGTATCAGCCATTTTAAATACAATTAAAAAAAAAAAAAATGCACCAACTAACGTCATTCCAGATGTCTTATGCTCCATTCAGTTCTGATCAGTATGTGTGACTTCATAATGAAGACGTTTTTGGTGTACAGGCAATACCAAAAAAAAAAAAAAGAAATACTTGAAAGGAATTATGAAGAACAGGAAATCTACTTTCCTTTCATGAACATGGGCTCTATTACAGTTAAAAGCAAGCAGAGCCACACAAATAATTTCTTATCTTTTTATGACCAAATAAATGTATCTGCATAATCAATGGCTATTAGTCCTTCGTTCCTCAAGAACCAACAAGTGTGTCTTGATTGAAGGCATTACTACATCTGGGTTTCTCATTGATATGTACAGAGGAAGAGGGATAACAGCACTTCAGGAAAATGTTCACAGTCAGGCTGTGAATAAAGCAAAGTAAAGCTACAGTTTAAAAATTCACAGTTTCTATCATTTTCTCTAGGTATATTAAAGCCTTTCCACTTTACACAGCCTATTTACTATTCTGGCTGGTTTCTCTTCTTGACTCCCATGTTCCCCTTCCAGGATGCTTAAAGTTTGGATTGCAGTAGATGAAAATACCCTAACTTCTTGTACCTGCTTCTCGAGGCCACTTTCGTATATTTCTTTTTTAAAAAAGAAAAAAAAACATTGCCATCACCTGCAGCATAAAAATGTTTACTATATCAGAGGCATGCTGCTTTCATACACAGTGATAAAGTAAGCCTTTCTGTTTTATTAGTTAGGACTTGCCCAGTACTGTCGCTGAGGTGGGAGAGGCTTGGTCTTGATAAATGAGGCTGCTATCTACAGCAATGTCAGTGTGAGCCTGTTTGTCTATCCTCCCGAGGCAACCTTTTATTCCATCGAAACACACTGAATCATCCAAATTGACAAGAAAAACAATCACAGTGTCTGGTTCGTATCCCAAAATGTTTCACACTTCCAGTGCAATTGCAGAAAAGATGAACTACCATAGTTAGCTATTGTGCTTATTCCCCTGGTTGTGTGGAGAATGGATTTTGCCAGAGTATGATCTTTTTACTGTTACTGCACACAAGATGAATAAATGATGAATAATGTGAACTGTAATGTCTATGATTTCAAAAAGGTAACAGTCAGATAAAGGTAAATGGACTTGTTTTTATATAGCGCTTTTCTACTCTACCTGAGCACTCAAAGCGCTTTATAGATCTTGCCTCATTCATCCATTCACGCCTATTGATACAAGCTCTTTTTTTTATGATTTTTCTAAGTAAGTCAAAGAAAAATGTCAGAAAACCTGAAAACAGACATCAACTGATTTCATATGTTGTCTAAATCAATAACTATCATCTTACTAAATTCACACAATCAGAATGAAGCCTTTTCGATTAATCTAGGTTGTCACTGAAGCAAAAAACAGCTAAATATAAATCAGCAAAAACAAATTACTATGTTAGAAGACACATCATTTAAGATTTAATAATGATCACTTCATGTTGAGAGTCTAAGCTCATCAGCTTTCTGTCCTCGTAACAGTAAGCAATTACCTACCTGTCATTTAGATGACCACACATAATAGAAGCATAGGATGTGACTGACGGATGATGGAAAAATAATAATACACAAAATGCAACACTAAATTAAAACCAGCACTTCAGATTTTCAATACTTCCTACCTGCAGACAACTTACTGTAACCTCAGGCCAGCTTTAAATTACACAGTCATTTGGAAAGTTTAGATATTTGATGCCAGAAAACTAGAGAGATGCTGCCAGTTCAAATGCACGTCTGGGTTTTCTTCCAGGCAAACAGCAATGGTGGTACATTATTAATTTTAATGTAATCCTTTTAAACCAAATAAAGCCAAGACCCATAAAGTTTACAGGCAGAGAAAAGCAGAAGGATAGTAAGGTTTGATGGTCAGCAATAACTCAGGCTTAAAATGACTTTGAAAATAAATCAAGAGTGAACCCATCCTGTGCTTTTGCATATACAGTTATCATCTCTCTTTCATTGCATAAAACAGAAGAAACAATACAATAACATTATTAATGCTAATCATAGTATTCTGTTTGAAATTGACCTTTTCTTCTGTTTTTAGTTTGGAGTTTTTGGTCTGTGCAGGAAAGGCACAAAATCAGCCGTATCAGGAAAAATAAAGCACCAATGTGACTGCAGGATGTTCAGGATTTGTAGATGAATATGCTACAGATTCATTTTTACTTAATACGTGCCACTTCATGTTATGTTCAAGGTTATTTTAGTGGATTAGAAAATGGAGGCATGGTTGCACTGATCCTATTCAATACTTTTACTACCCTGTCAAAGGCTTTTTTGGTTTGACATTGATATGAACATCAGAGCCCTGAAGAAACTCGTTTTACTGCAGGGTAGTTATCTGCATTTTTTTAAGTAGCAAAAAAACAGCCTATGGGTGTTTTTGCTTTCAAGGGCTACAGGACTTTGTTCACTTCACTCATGCATGAAAAAACAGACATGTATGTTAATTTATCATAGTATTCCTTTTATGTTCATTATATCACTGTATATTGTAAGATGAAAAAACAAATGAGGAGTTAGGTAACAGACATATATACGCTTTGCTCATTATACTAAGATGTTACCAAACATCATATCTGCCAATATTAGCTATTTGCCAATGTATCAGTATCTGTATTTATAACATCTGAGAAATAATAATTTACAAAATGAAAAAACAAAACAAAACACAGGCACAACACAAATCATTATGTTTTAACTGATGATGTTGCATAGTCTATGTCTTCTCTTTTGGCAACACATGTTTGAAATGGCACAAACACAACAACCCGCTGATTCGAGCAGAGTTGGACAGAGCCTAAGTGAGTAATCCATCCAAGTTCTTGTAATAATAAAACAATATTCAATTTACACTGTCATATTATCTTAATAAGGAATTATAATAACAACATATAACAACTGTTGTGTTTGTGTTTCATATGTGTCAACAGAGAGCACATATCTAAATCACCAAATATCAGTAACAGTCTTAAAATTCCTATACTGGTCAGGCTCTAACAGCAAACAAGACAACAAGCTTCACCTGACCAAATTCAAAAAAAGTCCTATGTTTGTGTGATTTCAGCAGAACATTGTTGAAACACCATCTGTACTTTAATACCAATGATCCTACTTATTTGAAATTGACTCTTCCTTTCATGACTTTTCATATGTATCATGCAGAGTTTTTCAAAGCTGATGTGATGAAAACTTTAAACAGTTCACTCATTTTTATGAAGATTTCTGGTTTTCCTCTGGCCACTAAAAGAGGGAACAAATAGTAAGAGAACAGTAAATAAAAAGTAACCTATATGCATCATAACTTGTTAGGGCTTTGGACTTTAGTGTAAAGCCTCATAAGAGGAAGGCATCCTTCAAGACCTGGTCCCACTTTTAAGTCAAACAGAAGGATTTTAAAATGGCTTGACAGAAAAGCTAAAAGTTCAGATAAACCTAGACAATATAGTAATCTTTTGCTTACAATAGCAAACAGTAAAGGTTGGACATAGGAGAAGAAAGGGCGATGTAGTGCGGTTGTAACAGATAAAGCTGGCAAAAGTATAAAATCAATACTTAAAACATTCTCTGGAGAACCAAACAGTAAACAAACTGAGCCCCAGCCTGTGAGGAAATTTTAACCTTCACAGATCCAATATCCACAACTGCCAGTGGGTCGGCCCTGCAATAAGGCAACTTTATTAGGCCATCTTGAGGGAAAGAAAGTATGCCTGCTGGAACAGACTCAGTGGGATTCTGTATTTTTAGGATTCTGTAATTTTAGGATTTCTGTGAAAAAGCATGTTGAAAATGCATTGTTGATTTCTGGAAAAACTTATGAATCGTGTGAAAAGGCATTGTATAGTTCTGCCTGTTCTGCCTGCAAAATATAATATCCTTCAGCAAAAAACAAAGAAATCTTACACAACAACCAAATAGAACAAAACTGAATTTGAGAAAGAGAAAGTAGCAGTTCTAACAAATGTTGACAAGAGACACTGTGCCACTAAAAAAAAAATAGTGGTCTGCAGGAGGAGCAAATGAAATACAGCCCCAGCAAAAGCTGACGAAAGGAATGAGATTCAAAGAAAAGATCTAAGCTATCATAACATTGCAGAGACCATTCATTAGAGGAAAGGGGTTTGGTTAAAAGTACAAAGCACAGTGCAGCCAAGCAAAGAAACTTGGATCTTTGGTTGAGGCTGCTGGTACATTTGATGATAATGAATTCGTAATTATAGCATTTATTGTTGGGCAAGACAAATGTGTTTTGGCTATGAGCCATTACCAGCCCTAAATAACAAGTGGGCTGATTGCACTGATAACCACTCAGAGTGGAAATAAATAATTCAAATTCTAGAGATGCACTTAATGGCCAGGAACCAAAATCAGACTATTTCCAGGATTATAGGCCTGGACCTGTGACCAGCTGGTCAGCCTCCAATATGTCTGATAATGAGCCAGTCTGTTTCATGCATGAGCAAAATAGCAATGCAAATAGATCTATGGACACTCACAGCCATACGCTAACATATTGTTAGCATGGGACTTTTCAATGTGTGCAAAGAAACCTAATGAGAAACTTAAATAACCTTCAATGACTTAAAAATAGATATTTTAATAAAGCTAACAAAGCCAAAGTGGCTAAAGCTCATCAGAGCCAGTTATAAGCCAGCAGCCTCGGTATGAGCAAAAGATAAAAGCAGTTGTAAGGAAAATTTTGGAGATGAGTTAAAAAGTGAAAAGGATTGATGTCATCTTATTTGGTAACTTTATAAACATATTGAATAAAGATTTCGGTACCTCACATTTGCATTGTTATATAAATTCACTTTTGTTTAATAAGATTTAAGTAAGTACAACATTTGTACTAATTTGCAGTTAAATATTTGTAATAGACCACTTTATTTTCACTTTATGCTATAATGCACTTTACTGCTATAAAGACTATAATGAATTACTTTTATTATAAAAATAATAATTTGCCTTCAAGAAAAATGTTTCTGTTTATACTTCCTATCAGGTATAGTTCTTAAATTTAAATTGGAATTGGTGCGTCTCTAACAAACTCTTATTAGTCAGTATTCTATTTGAAATGGTCGAGTGATTAAAATTTGGAGTTGAACGCATTACTACTTTGTAGTTTACAATTGGTGATCACACAAGTACAATCACAAAGGATGTTCTTGTCTATGGTTTTGATTCTGAAGGCAACAGCAGTTCATGTCATATTCATGTGCTTGAAACAATATTTTAAAAAGCATCAATTACTATAACACATACACATTTTGTTTTGGTTAGTGTTCATCCAAGGTTTGAGCCTTTAAACTAGATTTAACACATTCTAGAAGTCAGATGAAAAGTCTCTGATAAAACTTTCCATACTAAGGAGGACTGAATCCTCCTCGGCATGAAGGATCGCAGTGTTGCATACATTTTCTGGAAAAAAAAAAGATTTCTTCACCAGCTTGTAGCTGGAGGGGTTATGATGCTCTACCTCTTTAAAATACCCAAAAGTTCTTCTATTCCAGGCAACACACATAGCGAGGTCGTAGTTTTTACTTGTTTTTTTTTTCTCTTCTGTAGCAAGTCTTTTGACAGTGTTTTGGGATTGTTATCATGCTGAAATATTCCTGTTCTGTTGAGCTTCTGACATTGTTACCCAGTTTTTTGGTATAGCCATAGGAATTCAAAGTGCTCTCTCCACAAAAACTTTTGGCATTCACGCAGCCTTGTACTGCTGCATTCCCACCTCAATGCTTCACTGTCAGAACTATGCAACAATGTGGTAGTTCTGGCCAGGTTCACGGAAAGTGCTGGATCAAATCTTATACAGAGAGATTTCTCTTCATCTCACCTGACCATAGAAAATAATTCCAATATACAACTCGTTTTCTTGTTCTTTAGCAAAGTTTAATCCCACTAGGGTTCTTTTTTTGTTTGTTTGTTTGTTTTTGGAGGTTTTTGTTATTTAGCTTTTTTTTGGGGGGGGGGTTTGGACCATAGAAAGTTTTTATTTAGCTTGGGGTTTTTTTGTTTGCTTTGGTTTGTTTGTTATGGTGCAAAAGGTGTTCCCCTTGCATCATTACCTAGTTTATCTTTTCTCACTATTCAACTGTGGTTTTTTGTCTTTTCTTTTCTTACAGTACATGTGTTTCTGTTCCACAGTATTGTGTGTGGTATTCATTTTCTGATTTAACTTTGTAATCTATGGTTACAGTCCCTTTTCTTCAGCCAGAACACTAGCCCAACAAGTTATGGCAAATACTTTATATTGAATGGAAAAGTTTGCTAAAAGAAATGGAGAAAAAAAAAACAGGAACCAGGAAGTAATGATGAAACAGACACAGGTATAAGCTGAAGGAGTAATAACAAAGACCCAAATTCATAGCTGTGTTTGATTGTTTTGCTAGTTTTGTTTTTCTATAGAATCATCCACTGTTTTTTGTCTGTTGCCCTGCCTGCTGGTGTTAACTCCACCTCCCATAATTTTAAATACTATCTTTTTTTTCCTTTTCTTTCTTTAAACCAACTTGTCTGCTCTTTGGTTTACATTTGGCTCCTCTTCCTTAAACTGAATGTTAGAATTAGTGTTACTGTGACTTGTTGTTTGCCTGCCAAACATAGCTACAACTATGTTTTGACTAATTTGTCCCTGGTCACTAACCTTTCCCATTTCTTACAGGTAAATATTTTCCATGTGGAGTTTCTCATATTCATTGCTTAAAAATAAATAAATATCTATTGCTTATGTATCAGTGATTGCAACTAAATTAATTTTTATTGCACAAGGTTTAAATTTTGGGTCTTCATCATTTCAATATCGTTTTTTGAATAATTTTACATTTAAGAGACCCAACAGTGGTGAACTCATTTCTATGGAATACTATAATAGGCAAAATAAGAACTTCAAAGTGAATCTACTAAATAGAAACAATATTAAATTCTAGTCAAAAACTCTGTCACAATAAGCCAACGTGATCAAAGTCTGCTTCAGCCATCTGTTCAGCTTAGAAAGCAAAGTCATTTGCGATGAGCCAAAGTCCCTGGCTGTAAACCAATACAATTTAACAACAATTTAACTCTGATACTGAACTGTAACAATTATAGTTTGTTTACTTGTTCATTAATATTGACACCATTAGACTTCGGAAATTCTCCAAACATTATTTACTGTAAACAAATGAGTGGATTATCAAAAGTATGACTTTACTCTGGCTATGGCTGGTAAGTAGAAACTGTTTATTATGTTTGCGCCACAGAGTTATCTACCTGTGTCACCAGGGGCTCCAGAAGCCGCTCCACAGTCAAGGTGCGGATTTCAAGACTCTTTGGGTCCCATTTCAATAGGATAGGGGAGGTGGCGGTCGTCATGGTCTCTGTTGAAAACAAAATAATTAGAAGTTAGAAAAATGTTCATCTGAAATGTATTGGACATGAAAAAAATCTTACAATTTGCACACAGCAAATTTCCCCATGTGCTGTAGAAGGTATTCTGGGGTATTTACATAGACAATGTGTTCAGAAAGCAATGTTTTGCTAATAATGGTACTGGGGGGCGGAATTAAAATGTGCAGGTATGTATGTAAAGCCAGCCAAATGATAAGTGCAGAAACACAATAGGTTTCAGAGTGGGTCAGGCTTTTGATGACAGGGTAGCCTTTCTATAGCAGCATTGTGTTGTGGATCGTTTCAATGGAAGGCAAAGTTTCAGTGGAGCCTGGAAACAGCAAATGCTGGCTCTGCACATAAAAGAAAGCTCAGTCAACAATTCCAGCAAACCATAAATGAAAGAGTGGTCACTTCTCTAACCTTAAGCCACTGTAATTAACTTTATTAATTAACACCACCAGTACAATATATGTCTCCTAATCTGGAATCTACTGTGTAAAGCTGTAGTACGTTCAGAGAGAACTCTATTGTGTATCATTTTAAAGGTATTTGTCATTCTGTAGAGTTCTGGCCTACATTTGTCCACACTCCTTTAGAAGAATCTGAGCAGCATTTTGATTACAGCAAAGTATTCAGGTACAAACACTGCATTATTGTGCAACTGAACAATGAGAGAATGCAAATGAAGAGAAACAGTGAAAAAGGGGTGGGAAATGGGATGAAAGCTTGATAAAACTTGGAAACAAAATAAGCCCCAAGTTCAACTCCTTCAGTTAATCCGACCACCTTCTCAAGAGCTTCCTCTGCAGAAAAGGGCAAAACTAGAAGTCACATTAGGCTCTGCAATATGAGTCTCAACTGGGCAGTTCTTCAGACAATCTGCACTAAACTAGAACTATTTTTTGATGGTAGGTTTGTTTTTGTCTCTTGGAGGTTTTTTCGGGGGGACTCAGTAGGTTCCTTTAGGTGAATGTGACTACTGAACAGCTGGTATGGGGGGTAGCAGTCTGTTGGTACTGTGGGGATGTGTTTCTATGGTAAGCAATTTCAGAATGGGCCAACTGGGACTGGCCAAGTCTACTGCCAATGTCAATGAGGCAGAGGGGAATAAATAATGTGAATAGGAATGACAGATCTGGGCCACAGGCTCCCAACACTACACACAGCAGGTTAAGATGGATGGACAGAAGGAAATGTAGCAACCTGGCACTATTGATAATGGTGAACCTTTATTTTTAAAAAGTTTGCAGGCCTGTACTTATGCTCATGTCATTACATTTTTGTCGCCTGCAAGGAAATGTGAGAGGGACAATGAATCAGACTTTGTGCGTCAGCTCATCAATCTATTATGCACAGCACTTTGACAAAACCTAAGGGAATGATGAATGTACATTCTCTGCTCTGACATTTTCAAAATGTAACAAACTTGTATTAGCAGGTGAGAGTGAGTAGGGGGCTGGCTGTAATGGCATAATTCTCACTTACTTCCTTGAAAGACAGACATTTGTGTAACTACTGCTGCAGTGAACATGAGGCAGATATTTTAAAGATCCATAATTCAGTATTTAAATGAGTGCAAACTTGCTTTCATTGTAATAGCTGATTTTACTAGATGACATAACATGTGTTACTAGTAGGTTTAATCCGCCATACTTAGTTGAAATATGAGCAAAGGTTTTTGCCATTTTCTGGTAAATGCACTCTTTACATCATTATGTTGACTTTGTAAAGGAAGAAACTATGCGGTCTGCTATTTAGAACAACATCATCAGTAATTTCAAACACTTAATAATAGTAATAGATTGTAACTTAGAGTCAAGATAATGCATACGAGAGCTTCTCTTGTCAAAACTAGTTGGACAGTTTTTATGATATTAAAATGTTCCTAGCAGATCTTTGTATGTACAATAAGAATAAGCAGAAGTGATGTGAATGCTTGAGGCAGAAGAACACGCCACTGATGGGAAAACAGCAGCACTGTGAAAAATACCAGTGCCCTATTGTAATGTAATAAACAGTTCACTTGTGTATGTCAGTGTAACTTCTCAAACACCAAGATTCAAATTATTTGTGACACCTTATCTAACCAAGCCATAACAGAAAGGGACTGTGTCGATTAAGCTATTGGTTTTAAGTCACAGATGGTAGTTACAACTGAAGGGGAAATGTCAAAACTAGTGCTGCCCACATTAAAGTAAAAGTGCTGAAAATAAATAGCCTTTATACAGTTTATAATAACTATTTTAAATGAATCAGCCGAGTAGTTGATCTGCCAGCTACTTTGATATTCAACAAGTTATTTGTATGTATAGAAATACTATCAAACATTTTTCAGGTTCTAACTTCTCAGAAGTGAGAATTTGCTGCCTTGTCGTCATAAACTAAATATCTTTGGGTTGTGGACTGCTCTTCATACCAAACATGACATTTTATATGTCACCTAGGATTCGTATAATGTCTGTTATGAACATTTTTCATCTTCTTCTGACATTTTAATGACATTTTAAACACCAAACATTTGGTTACTAGGGTAACCCCATGAAAACAGAGTCTGAACAGCGAGCAGTGCTTGAAAGAAAATTAATTGGTTAATCAGAACCATAATAAATTGCAGTGCAATCATAAAGTCATGCCGATAATGATAGCCCTTCCTGCCTTTACGACGAATTAGTATAAGCTATGGAGAAAAGTAAAGAGAGCATGCTTTCCACAGTAATGACTGCACAAATGCTTTCATCACTCCAACACCACAAATGAACAACAAACCACAAGCAAGGTATGCAAGTGAAAAACATTACTATATTATAGCCACTGAAGGTGAATGTTCAGATGGTTTATGGTTTGTTTTTTTATAAATTTCACCACGATGTCAGTGAAACCAGTACATACTTTGAAATATAAAAAATGAGAAATATTAATATTAAGTTCACTGTCATCTACCATGTATCTGTAATGCACCTACGTTATAATTAAATCAAAATCTTTCAAAAATAGTCCAAAGCAGGGTTTCCAATGATGCAAAGCAGAAGCAGGAACGAAAGTAAAAATTCAGTCAGGATGTTTCGACAAGATTACATCTTTCACAGAGCCAGAATATAAACAGCTGAGCGACTGCCATCTGTCAAAGAGATGTCATCTATAACATCATTATTCACCACATTCAGCTGCACAGTGTAACAACAAATATGATGAAACAGAATGATATGTGGGGATGCATTTCTGAAAAAAAAAAAATCAGACTCTCATGTTTATCGGTGATACAGTACTGCTATCTGACTGAATGGAGTCACATATTCATAGTTTTCATTGAGGAGGCTGGCACTGAGAGCCAGACGACAGAACAAACTGCTCAACACTGGACATTTCATAGCACTGCAGCACCAGCTCGTTAATTTTCTACCTTTTAAACCACAAATGAAGAAAACAAACTACCCACTCCATTATTTCAATCACTGAAAACAGTGAAGTCCCTGCCAGAGCTTTACTTTGTCGTGTTTACATATATCTTATGGAGGATCCTTCCACAGTGAAAAAATACAAAGGTACAGGCAGTTCTAAGGATTTTCAATCTGGATAGGTCAATAACGCTCCCTTTGAGCAGGTGAAGGGCACGGAATTCGTCACTGTCACAGCAAGGGTGAGTGCTAATTAGCAAACAGAGGTAGCTAATGTTAATCAATTGGTCATTAGTTTCAGGGTCAATGTGGTCAGAGTTCTGGAGGAGTAGTGACACAGTAATGTATTTTAAAGGTTATATGACATTAATCCAAAAGAACCTTAAATTACAACCTGGGTTACAGAAAAGATTTGGTCATTTAACCACTATGCACATACAGCAGGTGTTAGGAGAAGTGTGCGATTTGCATCCAATGCCATAACGCACACGTCACCAGCATGAGTGAACAAACTGAATAGCTAGCAATTGGTGCATCTTATTGGGGCTGTTTCAAATACAATTTTTTTTTTTGGGGGGGGGGGGGGGTAAAGGAC
>VUQG01016400.1:0-22777 GCA_015106755.1 Etia nguti | reverse complement strand
TAAATTTTTAATATTTATACCAAAAAAAAAAAAAAAAAACCTGTGCTGCACCAACACTGTTTTTATGGTCTGAATGATCTATTTTCCTCATTTATTAACATTATTAAAATTACAAAACAAAAATTATTATTATTATTATGTGTTAGTTGTATGGTGAAGGCCTCCCTGCTTAAATTGAGATGACACGTTACACATGCTCACAAAGTAAATCAGTGCAAAATACCTTATGTATGTAAAAAGAAGCCCCTCTGAATTAAATTTAGAAAAGCCACCCAGAGGTTAAGCAGCCAATATAATATACTGCAAACTCCAACTTAAGTTAGTACTTCACAAGTGGAGTTCCTGCTAGTTTTATCAAGTGCTGCTGTTCAGCAATTCATTTCAGTGCCAGAAAGCAGCATCCTCACTGCTCAATTAATCACAAGCTTGCAGATACTGTGCCTGCCGAGTTTGGCAAAGAGTGCTCACCAAATTGCAGCTTTGTTGTTAATTAGGTTTCCTGTTTTGTGTGTTGGTGTTTATAATACTTCAATTGTCTTAGTACGTTAATTATGTCTGCCTACTCAATGCCTGATCGTTAATATAGGTTTCTGTTTACTGGTTGAAGAAACTACTGTGGAATCACAGTTTTTTCAGCATTATGGATAGCCCCTGAAAAACATAAAAAATATAATAAATAAAATAAACGGACCGTTAGACACTTATTTTCGTAGTGTTTAAGTACTACGCTTTGTAAAGCTCATACAATAATTGCACCCATTAGAAAACCTTCAGTTGGCCGGAGCAACTAAAATATATACATAACTTTAATCAAGATGTTTATTAGGTTAAGTGTTCCTCATCTGTGATGTTGCTTAGAAACACTTTCTGATAACAACACACACACACACACACACACAGATGGGCAGCACAGATGCTTAGCGGCTATGACAGCAGGCTCATGTGGAATTTCTGTACTCCTTCTTATTTAACCGCATTTCCTTCAGGTACTGTGGTTTCCGCTTAAGTCTAAAGGCATACACGGTGGGCTATTTCCAGTAAAGGATTCTTAGTGTTGGTCTGGTCAAATCCAGACTACTTAAAAATAATATCCGGAAACGGATGGATTAAAATACAAGCATGAACTGCAGACTGACAGTATTTCAGATGCACTTTGAAAGCCAAATGCAGGAACTCATAAATGGTCTAAAACACTGAATTAACCATAGAATTTTTTATGTATCAGTGGCAAAACACACATGATTTCCAGTTTATTATCTTGGGGATTCACACTGATTTTTTTTGCTTTTCCAACTTCCATGCCTCTTCTGTCTGTCTAACCCTAGGAATGGTAATGAATTTAGCACAAATAAATCACAGAAGCAAGAACTTAGACGACCAAGACATTAACAAAGTCAACCACAAATTGTAAAACCTCTTACAACTTTGAATGTGTTATTAAAAAGCATTCAGAACAACACACACAATTTTAGTGGAGATGTTGCCCTTAGTGACTTTGACTTCTGCTTCCTCAAAACTCCCTATTTAACTAATTTTAGCCAAAATGTTCCGGCCAAAATGAAAATTGTGAAAGTGAGCAACAACTGTGAAGCTGAGGGTCATTTACACATAGGCTCAGAGCACCAGGACAAACATTTAGTGCTCTCTCTCTGCTTGAATGACATGTTTTATTATCAGTGTGCAGGGATGGCAAGAATGTGGGAGTGGCAACAATGGCATCCGTAGCAAGTTCGCCACATGCTGCCATTCTCTGCAAGTCAGCTCATTTGTCACCTAATGTAGGGTGTTCTTGATACTGTCTGTTTTTATTGCCCATTAAACAATATTATTACCTCTGGTTGTGCTTGTGTCAGCTATTCTTTGAAATAACGCTGATGACATGGCAGAGAGACAACCAAAAACGGATGTAAAGTAATTACCTCACTCAGCCAGATGTTAACTGGGTATTGTCTGGGTTTAAAAGGTGTGTTTTTGTGCACTCAGTTGTGCCTGAATCTTTATATTTCTGCCTTTGTCAAATCACCTCATAATTTGGTGTGATCAGAATACCTAACCCTAATATATATTAACTGGATAAACGATAGCAGAAGATAGAGAGGCGTTGTAGGCCTAAAGACTGATCGATGACCCCCTAGCAACCACTGGTTGCTGGTAAAAATGTGTTTTACTTAACCAGCTCATGAGTAGTGGCTGGATGTCTGTAAAAAGTATTGCTAAAGCCAGAACCACTCACACCTAAAACCAGTAAGTGACCCCTTGGAAACCACCAGTTGCTAGAGAAAAATATAGATATTCTCCAACTAATTGGCGAGTAGTTGCTGAAAGTTGCTGGCTATCACTAAGTGAAATTGTCACAAAAATGTATTTGGTGCTTAAAGAAAAATACCATGAAAATACTAGATTAAAAAAATACCACACCATTGTTTGGTCACTAGCCTGTTGCTGCAGTTGTCTGTAGTACGCATGGAAGATGGAGGCTTGACTGCAAACACTGGCCAAGTGCTCACTGAGCGTTACTGAAATTGTGAAAAATAAAACTGGAAAAAGACATCATTAACTCTCAAAGTAAAAGTTGTGCCTCTTGAAACATGTTGATTTCAGCATTACGGCCCAAATTTTTATTTTGAAAGAGAACATTCTGTGTTTCCAGTTTGCATTGCATTTTTTCACTAGTTTCACTACTTGGTCAATACTTGGCAAGTTTTTACAGACATGTCGGCATTGTGGTGCTCTACTGCCAAGCAAAGCAATGACAACAAGGGTTTTGGTACAGCACCCTTGCCAACTGGTCAAGGAATTCCCTGCCGGAGATTCCAACCAGTGCCTCACAAAGACCTAAGCTATACAATAGCTAACCAGAAAAATTACAACCCAAAAGGAATTAGCTAGCCTATTGAAAAATAATGCAATTGTTGAGTTAAATGTTAATCCAGCAACAGGAATCCTATTTTATATTTGACCAAAAAAAGCACCCGGTAAAACTGAGACATGTGCAAAAGCCAATTAAATTTTCTTTGAGCAAAACTAAAATCGAAAAAACCCGCTAATAACAATGTCTTGATGCATGCTCAAACATCCAGGTAAAGAAATCCCAAAAAGCTGATAATAACAAAGTTATCAGTAATAACAGTAATAACAAAGCTACTATAAAAGACAATTCATCAAATCCTTTGTTGACGAAATCTATGTAACAAAGTAACCAATAAATAATTACTGAAGATGAACAAAATTGCTAAAGTTGTTAGGCTGTAATTGTGTTGTCCTTGTGATAAAAGTTGACAAAAATTAATCAGGTATGAGCTTTCAGCTTGTTTTCATGCTCGTATCTAGTTTTGTCTGGTTCATTTCATTTTCAATGTCACAGCAATATTTAACATGTGAGACAAACAAATTTCAAAAATAAAACCTTTTTTAATAAAGTGTGTTCGAAATAATTGGCTCCATGTCTTTATTCAGTGAGCAAAGGCTCTTCGATGTCTGAGTTCTGCTGCACCTAACTGGGCTAGTGTACCTATCAAAACAGATATGTGTAGTACTGCAGTAAAGCAGACATTTCTGTATTTATTCATGCCGAGTCACACTGTCAGCGCAAAATTGAATAAAGTTATCACACTTCACAGATCTTTTTTGCATTGTGAATGCCTAGTTGTGACAGACTATGCACATCTCTAGACCTGAGGATCTTGTTTAGAAGTAGACCAATATAAATTTAACTGCACTAACAATAAGTAGCAGCGAGAGATGCAGACAAGGGCTGTGACAGTTCATTAAGATGTCCTTTCAGACTCAGTGAACACCAGCAGCCCTTGCAACGACTCCTGAATTAAATCTTGTCAGGGAAAGATTCATTTACATATTAGTGACATTTTGATTAATGTCAAATCAAATGATACACCTCTCACACCTGAAGAACATATTGCCGAAAAGATCAAGCAGGAAGGTCCTATCATTAACCTAAAATGAGCACTCTGTCAAAGGAGGAAATCAAGCACTGTTACTAAACGAAAAGTGGTGTTTTTAGACTGCAGCAAGACAAAGTTGAGGTTTCTCTTGCTATGGCTGAATGATAGCAAGGCTTTTTTTTTTTTTGGTATGAGCCGCACCCTTGTGTGAACTTACCACTGAGCAGAAATCCAAAATCTCCAGGGGCAAGATGGTGAAGAGGTTTTTAAGGCCACGAGAGGCATTTCAGAACCACTGATCAAGGTGCTAGGTTTAAGTCTGCCTGCCTTGAACACTAAAAAATAACTATGGCATCCAAGAACTCTAAATGTCATGAACATTTATTTTCCTTGATAAGGAATGAGATAAGTACATTTTAATTGTGCTTTATGGTGCCGTCTTAATTTTTCCCACTTGATGACAGAAGTTGTCTTAGTTCAACTCAAGATATACAACCATCGAATGTATTGCTGACATGCAAACCCCAGGATCTGTCAGATATACTGTTTGTGGCTACTTCCTGTATTAGGTCAGAATTTTAAATATTATACAAATATATAGAGAAAGATTCATATATCTATTATATAAAAATAGATAAAAATAGATACCAAGGTTGCATGAAGTATTCTTTTCTCGAGCTTTGTGAACATGCATAGGTATTTGGGGTTTTTTAGTTGTCTTTTTTTTATCTTGTGTTCTCGCCTGCATGGGTTTTGTCTGGGTGCTGCTGTTTACTTTTCACAGTCCAAATACATACCCCTGTGATGGTAATGGTCATGTGTTTTTTTCTCACCTTGGCTCATGTGATGAGTCACAGGATTAATAGTGGACTACCTCCAAGGGGACAACCCCTACTAGGGGTTTAACACCTTGGGCTCATCATTAGATGTTTTAGAACTGAAGAAGGCAAGAGGCAAAACATCTTCACAAAAATCTGCCCATACATTTTTGTCATCTACCAGATAACACAAATGCTGAATACAGTATCTTTATCTAAATGCATATAAAGCTAAAATGTTCATTTTTGTCTTAACACAATATCGCTATCCCCTACAGTTCATGAATGAGTCTCTCATCCACATACTCAAAACAAACTAAGGTGCACTCTACCAAATGCTTCAACTGTGAAAAAAAGTAATTAAAAAACAAAAAACAAAACAGGAAATTACACCGTCAAAGGTCATCAAAGTTTCCATTTTTAATTTTATTCCAGTTGTATTTATTAGCACAGACAAAAGACAGATGATTTAACCCTGTCAGACTGGTGACCTATCTAGACTCTACACTGCCTCTCGCCCTCTGGATATTGGTTCAGGAGGTCCCAAAGATCCATCATTATTACTATGAATTTAGATGCCACTAAATAATCCTCTTCATTTGTTGTTAGATACTTGCCTGCTACTCATCCATCCGTTTTTCTTTTGATTATGCAATGCAGTGTCATGGTGGCTTGAGCAATATCCCAGCTGTCATGGGGTGATCACATTCACACTTACAACCAATTTAGAATTGCCAATTAACCTAACATGCACGTCTGTGCACTGTGGGAGGAAGCTGGAATACGCAGAGACAACCCACACAGGCACAAGGAGGACATAAAGCTGGAGGATTTGAACCTAGGACCTTATTGCGGATAGGTAACAGTGCTAAACACCACTGCTAGTTATATGATATACATTTCTATGCCAGTGCTAGTGTTTTACATATTACAGCCTTTTGTGGTGACAATACCATTATCACCGGCCACCATATAGAGTTTTTTTTTGTTTGTTTTCAAGACTTTTTAATCCCAGTGAAGAGCTCTACACTGGGCATTGATTTTGGTCAGCAGCTCTTTGTTTTGCTCTCTCTTTCTTTCTCTCCCACCTTCTGTTTGTGTATGTTTGTGTGAATAGTCTCTATGCAGACTGAATCAAAACAAGATCATGTATGGAAGAAAGGATTATTGCTCACTTTACCCCTGTAAGAAAACAGGAGGGTGAATCCCTGAATAAAATCAATCCCAAATGTTCATGAACCTGTATACAAATGTATCCAAAACTAGTGGATTCAAGCTGATGCTGGCATGGTAGCCTATGTTCATGCCATGCTACTGTGGCCTCAGTCAGGCCTAGAGACTGGTGGCCATGGCCTGATAACCTCCAAGGGAAAAATGTGTATTCTCCAACTGGTTAGGGAGTGGTTTCTGGAAGTTGTGTGAAATTGGTTGCAAAGAGGGTGTACAACCAAAAACATCCACGTGGTTCCTTTGGTTGCTAGCAGAATGAGGCTTTCACCAGTAGTGATATGATGCCAACTTATCTGGAAACACTTGCTAACTAACAATAGAGGAGACGTGACTAGTGCAGTGCTGTGCACAAAGCTGCTTATATTGACTGAGAAAAGAGTGGACTGGGTAAGAGTTATGTTTATCCTTTATCTCACAGACTTTTTTGATAACTATTTTGACAGACTTATAAAAAAAAAAAACTCACTCGAGGAGACACAGACACAGTCTGGACCAGAGTTGTTAGCCAAACAGAGTGCCAAGCATATGAAAAGTCTAACCAATGCAATTATCTATCCAATTCATTTGTTTTGAATATTTCCAGCCTCCAACCAGCAGCAGCTGAAGCAGCAGGAGAGGTTCAGGAAGCGAAAGCTGTAGCTAATGAAGAGAGTGATGTAGGAGAGGAGTACAGCAGCCAAACATGCTGCTGTGGGAGAGCAAGCAAGGGCAGAAGCAACAGTTCCACACGCACATACCCCCCACCCGTTAGCTATAGCCACAAATAGAATCCAATTCTGTCATGGTCCCAGCTGTGCATCTCCCTGATTCGTAGTGTTTCTGCTGCATTTTTCTTCTTCTTTGTGTTCTTTGGTTTCTGTGTTTGTGCTTTCTGGGTTTGTTTATGGTTACGGCTGTGGCATTTTATTTCTGCACTTTTGCCAGTTCACCTGTACAAAGGTTTCAACTGCCCAAAAATTCACATTTCTTTTTCTTCTTTATAACAAAAAAAAAGGGGGGGGCACATAATTGAGCACCTACACAACAGACAGCCATCAGCAGTATTATAAATATTTTCTTTTGCTATCAATGATCAACTCAAACATTATAAAATTAGCACAAAAAAAATGAAGGAAGTTCAGTTGATCATTTCTTTGTTACAATGCTCCTTGCCAGTAAATCTTATTTCCCCTTAAATAGTGCCACATTTGTATCGCATTTGTGGGTTGAGCAGCAGAGTTAAGTATGTCAGTTGTGCCCATAAAGAACTCTGTCAATGCCAAACAGCTTGTTCTGCTTTGACTCTTCTTTTGAGTTTCTCATATCCCACATGCTGATAATCAGATGTCTGATTGGTGCATGATTAGCAGCACCTGTGAGCAAGAACCCTGCTACAGTTGGAGTTTGCTCCAAGCATCCCACATTCCTCTGATATGGGTAGGACCAAAGGGCAACTTCAAGCTGGCTTTTTCCAAGATCAAGTTGCGGCAATATTTGGAATGAGCCTTAGTATCATCTCCAAAATGAAGGCCATATAACAGGCAACATCGAAGACAGGCCAATAAGTGGGCACCCCAGGGAGAAACACCACAAAAAGACCATTTCCTCAGTCTGTCAACACACAGTCTACTACAGATTTGTAATCATGTTTGACTGCCTGCGAGATATTACGTATATTATTTTATTTTTGATAATATAACTGAATTTAGAATCCAGATTGCAAGCTGTACACCAAAGATTCATCCACAAACTCTTCCAAACTCTCCTCCAAACTCTCCCAGCTCAGCGTGTCACCAGCTACCTGTCAGTGGATCACCAACTTCCTGACAGACAGGAAGCAGCAAGTGAGGCTGGGGGAGATCACCTCTGAAACTCGGTCCCTCAGTATTGGTGCCCCTCAAGGATGTGTCCTCTCACCACTATTGTTCTCCCTCTACACCAATGACTGCACCTCCAAGAACTCGGCTGTTAAACTCCTGAAGTTTGCAGATGACACCACTGTCATTGGCTTCATTCATTCATATGTGTGTGTGTGTGTGTGTGTGTTTGTGTATGTGTGTGTATGTGTGTGTGTATTGTTTCGTTTACAAATTGTTGTGATTTACATTGTTGTGCCTGAGAGACACCATCTACCGGAACCAAATTCCTTCTATGTGTTTGCGGATATACTTAGCCAATAAACGTGATTCTCATTCTGACTAAATTCTGGTTCAGCAACATTTTTCCGATACTGTTTGACCTTCTAGAAACTTTTGTTTGTTCCTGTGCTTTAGGTGGTGTAGTTGCTTCTTGCCAAAACCAGCCAAGCTACACTCCACCAGCTACCAACCCTGCCTCTCCCATCTGAATTCCAGCAGACGCCCTGCTCAAGTCCCTCTGTTAACAGCCCAAACCTATATTTCCCTGCCTCACTGCCAGCTACAACTAACTTTAAACCACTTCCCCAATTACCACGACTGCAACATTTAAACTGTTAAATTTAATAGATCCTGTTCCAATTTGTTCTTTTTTCAGTTGTTCTTTTGGATTGCCTCTTCAGCTCTTAACAGATTCTGTAAATCTGGCAAAGTGTAGTGCATAAAAAGAAACAATTAAATAAACATTTATGTTAAAGTCCCATGAGTTACACATACTGCATGTCAAACTGATGAAATAGAATACTCTAGATCACTGCACTACTTATGTGTGATTTTGCTATTTTCTCCTGAGATGGTCTTAAAGGCAGAATCACAATCAAGATGCCACCCTGCCTCATGTGCGTGTAAACATGGATTAACTTCACTACACTGAATGTATTAACAAATGAGGTTAATACATGATAAGCATTTAAGGAGCAGAGAAATTAGGACAAATTCAAGTGCTAAAACAAGTGGGGATTACTCATAATATTTACATTTACAACACAACATTCAAACAAAAATGCAAAACAATAAAGATACATGGGTAAATGCTGAAGCATATTTATTTCCCAAACCCTTGTTCATTATGTTGACAGTAGTTTTACTATCAGTAATATAAAATATTATCAGTACTGACTAATTTCTACTTAAAGCATGGGCGAGAGGCCGGATAAAAATAATGCTACAAATTCTTTGTACAAGAGCAAAGTCCTCAAGATTGAGCTTGCAATACTTTTAACACTCAAACGGAAAATTATAGACTTATTTACTTATTTACTTATTTACTAGACCATCTGCTAAACTCTCCGACATAGAATGTTAGTAGCGAGTCAAAAAAAGTATTAGCGCTTACAGGGCTGAGGCATTTAAAATGCATTTAAAATGGTATATCTGAGTGGTTTTAAAGGACAGTATAATACATATTTTTCTCCCTGAGAACATGCATATTATTCAAAGATAGAAAACAACATTTAAGCACTGCTTGCAATGCATAAAATGGGCATCAGCTTTTTTTACCCTCTGACACCAACTTTGTGACTACAATCCCTGTCATTTGCCATTATGTAAAGTTAATATGCCAACACTGCACTGACCCAGATTCAGAGCAGAGTTAAATACATGCACACAGATGCGTGGAGCAGCAGGGGAATCTGTAAATGCAGAAGTCAAGGCTCAAACTGTCATATCACTGTTCTCCAGAGCCGTGTTCTTAGAGTGGCCAAAAAAGACTGATCAAAGAAGAGCACAACCTGTGAAATTCTCAAAGCAGTCATGTTCTCTTAGGAACTCAAAAACCTTTTTTAAAAACATAATGTCTGCAACGAAAAGCGGAGTTAAAACGTCTTCTGATAACCTACCCCCAACTGACTGGAAGTGATCCCTGAATCAAATGAAACGCTTTTCCAAAAAGTCACGTTTTGTCCTCTGGATATAGCTGGTGTTAGTAGAAAGGGAAATTGTAATTTTGAGTATATCACATTTTAATGCACTTATCAGGATCTGTTTGAGTGGCAGTCCTAAAAATATAGTAAAAGAAAACAGAATAACTATTGTTCTTAAGCTTTAGTATAAGGTGCAGGACAGCTGGTGAATTGAAAAGCTTTGTTTTTTATCATGAAAACACAAAAGAAGATGAGTATCACTGAAAAAAACAAAAAACAAAACAATGAGTGTATACCCGGTAGAATGCATTATGTAGTCCGTAGTGTTGAATACTTCAGTAGCTTTCAACTAATACCCAATTCTTAGAAGGATGACTAGGCACTGTTTGTGCAATTATCATTCAAATGTCCCTTTAAAGGGTTACTGGCATTTCTCCCTTCTACTGCAACTAAAACGATACATCACACAGGGTGCAGTCCATCAATACTTAAAAGAAACAAAAAAAACCCTAGACTAATTGACTGTAACTCATTAATCAATTTGTTATTCTCTTCCCTAACAAACAAGAATTTGTTTTTCTCATTATTCAGTGCACCCAAATTAACTTGAAAGTTGGAAAACTCAACTAAAACAGTTTATGTTTTATATCCAAAGTGGGTTGCAATTTACCTTTGCCATTCCCAAAGTGGGCTTTTTTGTCTGTTTTTATTTAATCCAAATTATGTAAAAATATTTTTTTTTATTAGAGCAAATATCTAAAATCTGTCAGACCTTCATCACACCATATCTAAACATTTACTCAGCTGAAGTCACATCATTCAAAACTGTCATGACTATCATTATTAACAGTCCTCTCATTGTCACTTTTCTATGGTGAGTCTGCTGCACAAACAGTCTCAGATCCACAGTCCTAGAATGCAGCTGGCAACAGTAATATTGGTTTCCAGAGATTTGTCGCACGCTGTAGGCTATACCGACCAGATCTTCCAAGTATGAAGAGAACTGGATATGCTGCACGCAAGTACAGAACACAAGAAGCACTATAGACTCACTGGAGAGACAGCTGAATGACATCAAGGACCACCACAGCATCAACCAGACCAGCCCGTAGGTAATGAAACATAAGATGAGGCAGGCAAGGGCCAGCTTGTTTCCAGTGACTGAACTTTCAAAGTTGAATATGTAAATAAGCGCATAGAATTTTATGTGGCAATTCCTAAAATACGGAGCTATATACTTAAAATCATAGATATTATTACTGGATGTATGGCAGCCGATGACAGTTTAGTTATGGTTTACTGTCTGAGATTAACCACTGACAGCAGTCTAGAATAAATAGGTCACATGTAAATAAAGATTTATAATCCCACATCAGACATGGGGTTTGCCTGTGGAAGTGGAATACAGTTAAAAAGAATGAACATGCATGCAATCTGCGACTTCTAAAAAACAAGCACATCAAACCGTCACATCAAACTAAAAGTACTTCACTGTTTGTTTGTTTTTCGTTCATGTTTTTTGGGGGGGTTTTTTAAGTTATTTGGGGCCTGATTTGTGTTTAATTTCAAATACTGTAGAACTTGAGCAAAGCAAAACTCATTTGCCAGATGAGAAAGTAATGGGAAGGAAGAGCAAATAGGACACTGAACTCCGTAAATGTTCTTCATGGATGCTGAACATGTAAGCGTGTAGGTCGTGGGTACGGTTTTCTGTGATCATCTAATATTTTATATTTTTAGCATAGCCCTGTATGTTGTAGCAAAACAACATAATGGTCATCATCAGGTCAGCTTGGAAGACACATAAGTGGGCTTCTCATGCCATGATGCACATAATTGACATATCCCCTGCTACATAACCAACTGCTTAAAGAAGTCCTGTCTTAAAGCCTCAAGCTCCCATCTTGCTGAACAGTAATACGTTGAAATCTTTCATGGTTGAGTACTCTTCTCTGAATGTTTATTTTTAAAAAATGCTTTTAAAGCACTTTGTGAGGTGTGAATGTGAGTGTGAATGGTTGTCTGTGTCTATGTGTTAGCCCTGCAACAGACTGGGTGTACCCCGCCTCTCATCCTAAGACAGCTGGGATAGGCTCCAGCCCGACCCCCCCGCAAGCCTGAAAAGGATAAGCGGAAGAGAATGGATGGATGGATGGATGGATGGACTTTTTAATGTGTAAAAATTGGTAACTGGAAATGTAAGGTAACTGAAATAGTGTAACTTTTGTCTACAAAAGATTTTTTTTTAAAAGAATCACTAGTCCAAAGACCCGGTGGGAGGTCAATCCAGACCACCGGGCTTGCAATACATTGGTGGAAATTCTGGAACATGACATATGGCTGTGACTAGGATCCTTAGGCCAGGGACCATACTGTAGCTTACAAAATGAATCATGTTGTGTTCAATTAGACAAGCAATTAGGACCATAAACTAACTAAGAAAGTGCTTACTTAGTTCATTACAGCATGTGAAGCAGGTAGCAGTTTTCTTATAGACCTCAACAGAAACTGGCTTCATTTTTGTTTTATTTTAAACCAGAGAAAAATGGCCAACGTGATCAATGTCCAGAAACAAGTTGTTTAGCCAACGTTAACTAAAGTTGACCAAAGCAAAGCATGTACACGTTCTTAATCTTATAAAAACATTTTTTTAACGTTTAAAAAGGTGTTTCAAAGCACCGAGGACCCGACTGACTGGACCAAAGATGCATCTTTCAACAGGACAACGACCCTAAACTCATAACCAAGACAGCACTAAATCAAAAGAGTAGAAACTAAGTGAACTGAAACTGTCCACTGAAGTTACTGTAAAAGAAAGCTAGCCTCTCATATAAAAACTTACACATAGGATCCCTAGCTCTTTTAAAGTTTTAAAGCAGTGGGTTAATAATGGGTAAATATGAATGACTGTAGGCAAGAGAGAAAGGAACAACAGGAAGCATAGTACACTGAAGTATGGGAATAATTTCTGAAGAAAGTGGGAAAGACGCTGAAAGCTGCATTCAGCCACTGCACTGTAGGGCATTTCTGTGAAAATCGGTAAGCAGCTGCAGATTCTAAGCCTTTAACACCCCAGTTTTTGGTTTATTTATAGAAAAGATCCATCTTATCTTGACTGAGGTTGAGGTTCATTTGAAATTAACTTTTGAGGGGGGGGAAAGAATTATTTCCCCAGCCACTCATTCCAAGCTTCTAGGCTAAGCTATGAATGTATTGCTCCTGGTCAGCATATAGATTTTCTGTAGAAAAAGAGAAGAAAAGCAGTCACCTAACAATAGAGAAGTTAATTCACCAAGACAGAGCACACACACACACACACTGTGGGGGAGGAGCTAGCCAATACTTGGGGGCCATGCTGGTCCCAGATGTAGCCTGTGGTGGGGGTGTAAAAAGAGTCAGAGAGAGAGAGAAGAGAGGCCCCAGAAGCACAGAACAACTGAGAAGATGAGGGACTTGAAAGCCCTCTAGCAAGACTTTCCACACAGCGTCGTTATTGATGATCAAAACAATAAGGTCGCATTATAGAGGATAGGGACAAAGCAGAAAGCGAGAAAAAACCTTCTAGCAACCTGAGGGTTTTGACATGGAACTGCATGGCTAGAGAAAGGACAAATGTGCAAGTAAGGACGACCCTGAATTTCTGAAATTACACACAGTTCACCAAACAACATTGTTAGTGCTCATTCATTAATGCACATGCTACATCTGCAAAACACACCAGATTCCTACAGAGGTACCTCCCTGCTATTGAGGCTGACTGAAACTAACGTGCTTGTTCTCCTCAGAACTTCATTAATATCTGAACAGATAAAAAAGTAATTACAATTTTGGGCAATTTCCACATGTCTCAACTATCAAATATCTTTTCAAAAAAATAGACATAAAATTTTCTGTTTTTTGAAATACAATATTCTGCCAAAGCAATATCATAACAGATGCAGTTGATTTAAATCACCTGGACAAATTCTGGAAAATAACTTAGGCTTTGTTGTTACTTTATATACTCAAACTGATAGGGCCACCAACTGACAAAAAGAAAAATGCTATTAACAATTCAATTTTGTCAGAATCAATAACTGCTCCCAAGAGACTGTGACATCTGTGGGAGGCTGGGGGAGACTCATTATAACAGTAGTGAGACTCTTGGCAGCAGCGTGGCATAACGCTCTAGTTCAGAACCTCTATGAGAAAAGGTGCTGTCTGTGCTGTGAAAAATATACTTACAGCTCTTGGGAGAACTGAACTCTGTCCACTGTCCACTCTGTTTTCCACTGATACGACTACAATTTCATTAGAGGTTGTTTCCACCTCTTAATTAAAGTTGTTATCAAAGAACAGCTTTAATTTTGTAAAGGGAGCTCCTTGGTCTTTATGTTTTGCTGATTCAAAAGATTTCCATTATCTAACTAGCAGCTCACTGTGAAATAAGCAGACTGCATTTCACCCAGATGCAAGTGTTCCCTTAACAAAATGCATCATTACAAAATTTTGAGTTTATCGGTGAACTGTATAAAAACAAAACTTGCAATTGATACAACTTAGACCCAGCAGAGTTATTCTAGTTCTGTGAGTTCTAATTAGTTTTTATTTTTATTTTGTTTTGACTTTTTGCTTTTTTCAAGTTGAGTTTGCTCATTTCAGTTGAGTTTTATTAGTTTAAGTGTTAGTTTAAGTCTTTATTAATTGTTATTATATGGAGAGCATATGTTTGAGACAAGATTTACGAAAATAAGTGCAGGTATTACAATAAAAACAGGGAACCTTTTGAAAGCAGTTGACTCACAGTGTTGTAGACATTCAAAGTCACGCACACACACGCACACACCCATCTCTCTCTATCTCAACATATTAGCAGACGAAGACAACCGCATTGATAGTTATTGCTATACCCAATGACAGCAACATCGGGAAAAAGGAACACGATAAGTACCAAAGACTGAGAGAAAAGCTCGAGAAGATGTGGAGGGTGAAGGCAACGGTGGTCCCAGTGGTAACTTAAGCACTTGGTGCATTGACCCCCAAACTGGGCGAGTGGCTCCAGCAGATCCTAGATAACTGTTTGGGGGGGTTTTCCAGATGTAATTTTAGTTTACTTTTAGTTAACTATAATGATCTTGTGTGGCAGAGCTGCTTGTATGAGTGTGGGGGTGACTACCTAAATGAAGGAATATAAATGGTCAGATATCTGTTAAACAACAAGGTAAAGAATGAAAAATCATCTTTAAAATACACTATTGCCGTCTTTGTTTGTTTTTCGAAGAGTGACTCATTAAAAAATATGGATGATGGATTTCACTACTTTCTGTGGCCAGTTGTGCAGAAATATTGGCCTCAATGTTTTCCAGATTTCCCATCCTTATGCTGACTTCCCGAATGAATTCACATCAGTTAAATGAGCTAAAAAAAATTGGGTTAGCTGTAGCAGAATACTTATGAAAAACCTGGTTTACCAGATGGCCACTAAAAGTTTCTCTCATTTTCTCCAATTTGACATGAAACTTAAAACCATGTTTGAAAAAGAGCTCTTTGAGTAAAAAGCCGGAGGAGCTGTTACTGCTACTGAATCTATAAACGCTATATGTTTACAGGCAGCTGGCCACAGTAAACACAGTATCTGTATGACTATAACATAGTACATAGTTTAGTAGATCAGCACGGTGTAAAGAGAGCATCCCTTGTGAAACTTCAAGTCCTGAGCATTACATCCTGACATTAACTTGACATTAAACACTAAAGTGATGAAATATTTACCAGTAAAATTCCCATAAGTAAGTCTTCCTACTTCAAATTCTTACTATCATTAAAAAAACTCACCATTTGTTTTGAGTCTATAAAAACCTGGCAGAAAGCAGTGACAGCTGCCTGGATACCTTTCAGCCTAAGAGGATAAAATCTCAAGTTATATTTCGATTTTTAATGGAGTGCTGAAGGGAATTTTAAAATAAGTGCAAAATCAAATGTTAGCTTCTACCTCACTGTATTGCAATGGGACTTTAAAATGGGGGGAATGTAACAGTCTATCTAACTTGCTAATAGCTTGTCAATAATATAAACTGAAGGTTTCAATGTTATTCACTTTTGTTAAAACATGCTCTGCTGCTGTATGCACCATTTATCTGCAGACTCTATTAACCCACTGTGCAAATACAGTGTATAATACAATATAAAATAGTGTGCAAAAGTCTGCAGTCTTCCACGTTTTCCATTGCTTGATGGATTAAACTCTAATCGTACTTATTCATGTACATAATTCAATTAATCTTGACATTATCTCTAATACCACTGACAGAAATGCAGCTCCAAACACGACCACTATGTTTCATGCATGGCTGTAGAGACTAATGCACCTGATGCCACTGATATTAATTTCTTGTGTGGTGACAGCCATCCTTCCACTGAGATCATTTCTGGCATGGCTTCAGCGAACATTAAACAGATCAACTAAAGGGTCAGCTCATTTCTCAGGTCCTGTGTCAGATCTTTTCTCTATATTTTCCTATTTCTTAAGACATGACTTCCAGATTTTCTTTTGTGTTGTACATTGTTTTTAGGCCTGCCACTTCGTCTTTTGTCCTACACATGTCAATTTTCCTTTTATTTCTTAAGGATATTACACACCCTGCTGAGATATGCCAAGTTCTCTTTGGGAATCACCTTAGTGGTGCAAAAACAGTATTTTATACGTAAACCTGTATTATCTTTTGTTTTTTGTAGTTTCAACTAGAGAATTGCGAATAAATTATATAATTCTGTGACAGTCTGCTAGTAAAAAGTGCCTAAAGACACAATTTAAAACTGTTTTTTTGCAAATTTGTCTATTATGTTCAGACACATTAGTTCACCCTTTGATGTAGGTGTCTCTTGTATGCTTAAATGTTTCATAGATCAGTATTAAGTGGCTTGACAAACAAACAAACAAACAAACTATTCCTCCGAAAATGGTCATTGGGTGAAAAAGCAGCCAATGTTCAAAGAAAAACCATGAAAGGCCTTCAAAAAATCTGGAGAACTATTGCTCAAGACCATTTCTTTATATTTTGCTCCTTGGAAGCAAAATATAAAGAAATGAGGGGTGGCTCAAGCCGTTTGCACAGTGCTGTAGGATAACTGATCGTTCCAAATTGGCCATTGATGTGGACATGATCATGAATAGTTATCTGTCTCTCTGTGTTAGCCCCGTGATGGACTAGTGATATGTCCCTGGTGTACCCTGCCTCTCACCCTCTGGCAGTTGGAATAAGTTTCACGGCCCACTGCGACTCAGAACTGAATAAACAAAAGAAAATAGATGGATGGCTATATGGATGTTTTTTTGTTTTGTTTTTTAAAATATTATCACACTCTGATTTTGAAGCCATCCCACACCTTAAAATCTGTGAATATCTGTTCGCAGATTACAGTGGCTGAAAAGGCTAGGATTCCTATAATTCCAAAGTGCTGTTAAAAATTTAGCTGCAACCTGAATATAAGATCCAAGTTACAAAACATTAAAATTTAACAATCGTTCCCACACAAGTCAAGTCGTGATGACACAAGTAGATGCACATACATTGCACTTTTCATTTATTCAAATTTTATTAGCTTCTTGAGTCTCCCGATGGCTTCCAACACTTCATGAGCATTTTTTTTTACGGGGGAAATGTTATTCAACCACACCCACTCACAGACCATCCTCAGTAATTGAGATTGAGTTCATTGATTTTTCTTTTTCTTTTTTTTTCTCTTTTTTGGTAATGACAGTCTTGTAAAGAATCAAGCTTGGCTGGAACACTATTAGTGTTCACTCAAACGGCCCTTTTTCCCGGCATTGTGGCTGCAGTTGTGGTCTTTTGCAGAATAATAGACATGAAAAGTAACTTAAGAGAATACCCCTGTTCTTTGTGGCTGTGCCAAACTGCTGCTGACACGATACTTTCAAGCACTGCTGGATCATCTACTTTATTGTCCCCCCTGAAACAATAAAGATCTCAGTCCTATTTTTTTCCTCTATAGTCCATTGTGGAATAATGTTCTATAAAAAGTTAAGGATTAATCTAACCAATGCAACATATGCCCATGTCATATTCTATTGAGTAGGCTGAAAAAGAGTAATCTGCCCCCCCACACACAGACCAATAACACTGTTTGTAGCAGCACAGTATTATGCCTTGAAAATAGAAGACAATGAATGCTTAGTGAAAATGCCTGCTGTCTGGTCAGTGCAATTCTACATGAAGGCACAGCAGGGTAATATAAACCCTAGTTTTAGGAGAGTTAAAATCGACATTGTGGACAAGTGTGCTACAAGAATCGATTGTTTGCTGTTGTTGCTATTGCCTCATCCCTCATCTCTTAAACACCATCAAATATTTGTGCAAGAGCTGGAGTGAAAGAGGGCTTAAGAGGAGAAGCAGTCGTGTTCCACTTAGCGGGGAACCATGGCTACCTCAAAGCTCTGCTTCGGTATAACAACAACAGGGGGTTCCATGGTAGTCAGCCAATATCATTTCCTCTCCCAGGAGACGGGGAACACAATGCACTTCTGGCTGCGATTGATTGCATAGTCACACCCATAAATTATGGCCTTTCCTTATCCCCCAGTGACAGAAACAGGATTTTATACTGTAAATGACATACACTAAATGAGCCAAAACGTTTCCATGATTGCATAAAGGTGGCTGGAAAACTCTATAATTTTTGTAATTTGGATAAGAAAAGAGTTGAACTGTCTCACAACTAGTTCAAATTTATTTTGCTTAACAGTGGACAATGTTTTGATTGTGATTGTGTGACTTTGATTCCAAATTGTTGTTGAAAGGTTTGAGTTCTTCGAAGTAGTGGTGTATGATGTACTTATCCACAGCAAATGTATTCCTCACATGCAACAACTCTAGTTTGGAATCCAGCGGGGCGTGCTGCCGAAGGTGAGCTCAAACAAACTCTATTTAAGCCAACTAAAAAGAGGTCCATCTAAAAAGAAACATATCAATATCATTTTAAGTGTTAGCTGTATTTCACCTCTTTATCATGCCATCAGACAGCTCTTTCCATCAGGAAACAGAGAGAGTTATATCTTTCTATAATCTCTTAAAAGGCACTAGGCCAATTATTAGACATTATCAGACTCTTCAGATATTTGCTTGTTAGACTGATATTAGGTTTCATAATTTGGATATTCTTGTTTGCTTTGTTTATAAGGAAACATAGATCCTCTCACTCAAGGCATCTATCACCATGCTTCAGCTGATCTCATTGTTGTCTATTTAGCAACTTTTCAACCAGACCTTTTTGTTGTCCTTTTTTGAAAAGGGCCAAGCTTCACAATAGAGAATAGCAAATGCGTTGCGTCACTTCTAGCTAATCATTTTACTTATGCCTGTTGGCAAAATCACAGCAGACATACCTTATCTACAGCACCGCACAGCTTCTGTCCCGATACTCCAATCTGCTTCTCCAAACTAGGGAGTGCCAGCATACGCTATAGGTAATACACTGATTCAGGGTAAGTATCTCACACAACACTACTTCAAAGAAACTGAGCTTCCCCTTTAGGTTTTTCCAAAAGATCAATGTGATTAAAAACCCCGTAAATAAACAATGTCATGCTGCTGACTAAAGCACGCTTAGCATTGGTTAAAATGACAACAATTAAATATATATAAATCACAAAGGTTAAACAAATAAGCCCTGCATAAAGATAAGGTCTAAGGCAGATGGTTAGACAGTGATACACATATGCAGCATTTCCCAAAGGGCAGAGCGGAGTCTGTCCATGCTTGGCAGCGTGGAATCACAGCTCTTGCTTTGGCTGTCTCTTGTCAGTATTGTGTAAAAGACATATTTAGTGCTTATAGTTTTAAAAAGCAAAATTAGTGCAGCTACATGACTTCTCTTTGATCATCAAATCAAAGCATAGGGATCTAATTAAGTGCTGAAATCATTAGCTGATTATTTGATAACTATTCTTCAGAAACTGATGTGATAGTTTTGTCAACAGTTTTCATACTTGCACTATCATTCAGGTTATTTTGCAGGCAAAACTGCCTCATCTCCCTCATTTTACCTTATTGAATTCATCCTCAATATGTGTAATACTTTTAAATGTTAGACTAAAACAAAATGTAGAGACATTTTACATAAAATTGCTTACTAGTTTTCTGGACATGTATAAACTAAATGATTAATTTGTCTATTTGAAAATAACTAATGAATTACCTGAACACGGAAATAATCACTATAGGTGTAATCACTATGACAGCTGGCAAACATGACATCTGTCGATGCCTTTGGAGGATACACATATAGTTTTTTCTTCCTCAAGACTTCTTTTAAAATACAAGTCATTAAAAAAACAGAACTCTGAACAAGATTGTGGGGGTTTTTTCCTCTTAGATTTGAACTTCGACTGTTTCATTTGTTCCGGGCTTCCCCTTTCTAGCAAACAAAATGTGAGGATAAACATAGGAGGGAGAGACCAGCACAGCCCATCAGTGTCAGCTCAGCATGCCTCCTTGCCAATCAAAAGTTCAGATTCTAAATCGAGACACTGTGTGAACTCTAGAGGCTTCTGGGATCTCAGATCTCCAGTTACAGGAAGGGAATGTGGCAAACTACACTGGGTCACCAAGCAGTGGACACTACACTACACACACAAACTTAGAATTTTACAAAAAAGAAAATAACCAGAAAGCCAAAAATTTATAATATGCCAAACCCTCACTCGACTGTATGTTATTCCTATGTATGAGTGCTTCCGCTGAATAGAGCGCTTTAGCTTATTCCACTGTGCCATAATGTGACAATAGGGCGATTTAAGCGCAGGAAAAGTCTATGCGTAAGGGAACTCGGGGAGAAAACACAAAATAAAGAGGTTACTAAAACAGCTATTCCTCATTTAAAAGGAACAGACTTGGCGTTAAAGTAGGGTTTGCACTTGCAGCGTTGACACAAAGCAAAGCTGTGTAGCGTCACTTTGCCACTTCACATCCTCGACTCGGACGAAGACGGTGTTATAGTCGGAATCAAAATCAGCTTCGAGTTAATAATAAGTCTTCGGCTGCCGCAGAAAACGAGTGATGAGCTCACAAGTAACAAAGTAACAGTCTCGGGCAAACAAAGAGGATTAAAATTATCTAAGAAATGCAACAGTGCCGTTAAAAAACACGGCGGGTTCATGCTTCGCTGTCTAAACGTAAAACAAGAAACGGGAGGTGTTCTAGGCAGCACCTGAATAACTAAGCAGCTCCCAATGCAGGTGTGGGTCCGTTATTTTACTGGCAATAAAGTACCCCGGTGTCTTTTAGCTTTAGCTACTACACTAGCCTAGCAGCCTAGCATGGCTCTGCCCCACAGACAGGCTTTCAGCACTGGGTTCACTGGATAGCAGCGATCGGGAGTGCGGTTTGGATAACGTTAGCAGAGTGGGCGACACTGAGATTTTTAGCTAACGAGAAATTTTCAGCTCAGTATATAAAAGTCTCTTAAGTCTGCTATGGTAATAATGAAGCGTAAAGTATTTCGACGAGGGGTTGTAGTCAGGTGCCCCGCCAAACTGGCTAACGCACAATGATGAATGAAAAGCCGGACCTCGCCTAAGCTAATGTTAGCAGCACGGCGGGTCAGTCAGTGCAGCAAGTGTAATGCTACCAGTGTGCTAGCATCAAAAATCTCTCAGCTGACAACTAACTACGTACCTTTAACCGTTGGAGATGACACCTCTTGCAGGTCCACAAACTACTCACGGCGACTGTTCTCACTGAGTATTTCCCAAACAGAAAACGAAGGGGGTGGGGGGGGGCCTCCTATTCAGTAAAGCCACAGCAAAACGTGCAAATAGACTCAATCCGGACGCTTTCCTCAGTCTTGTGGTGCTGAATCTAAAAGCTACACGCTTCTGTCGGTGTCTCGGAAGTGCCTCCTCCTCCTACAGCTCCCTGCGAAATAATGACCCCTCCCAGCGCTCCAACCACAACAACGGAGTAGGCAGGTGCAGATGATGGTGCGCTACTAACGGAAAGCCTTGCAACATAGTGGACTGTGTGTGTGGTAGATTCGAGGGCTGCCAAATCAGGAGCGTCTCCGTCGTTGACGCATGCGTGCTTCCTGTGTGCGAGCGCTTCTACTGGGTGTAGGAAATCTGGGACTGTGAGAGCGGGATGCAGCTGTTGGTAATATTAAGCAAAAATACAGTATACACGTTTGTTTATGACATCATAAAAATTGAAGAAATAAAAAAGATTCAATAAATAACGAGCCTACTAAATTAGCTGTGTGGATAACACTAGGTGTGATTTGCAGAATAAAGTTATGACTGATTAGACACTCGATATTTTGGTAGTGTGACACCAGCTTGAAGGCCAGCGCTGCAAGTGACACATAAAGAAGTAATGTGTGCCTGGCAGTTATAATAGTTTTGCATGACTCACTAGATTTTTTTTTTTTTTTAATTTATTTATTTCCCTTTATTTTTGTTTCAAAATCACATTTTGTTCTAGTTTGTTTCCGGATTGAGTTTGCCTATTATTCATAGTTGAAAAAAACGTTATTCAGAGTAGGTTTTGCAATTTCCTTTTTACAAAAAAAACAAACTCTTTTTTCATTTATAGGAATGTAAACATCCTTGCCAAATCAATAATAACTAAAGCCAAAGTTGAGACTTTCCTTATTCTTCTTAGCAAGCTATCAAGTTAATTTTTTCTTTTCACCTCTATTAACTGCAGCTACAGTTCCTTTTTCACAGCTAATCTTCAGGCATTCGTTTTCCAGGAAGTTAGTGTGACAAGGACCCATCATGCGCAGAAGGACCCTGAAGCTGAAACAGTAATTGTATTGTTTACATTACTTTTACTGCTGTGCCTTTGCTTTCTAAGAAATACTGAAATGATGAAAATCAAAAATCTATAAGGGCTCCCACTCCTACTGTTTGCATTTATATCATTTATTCACTGAAGTCCTTTATTTATTGTAGTAAAATTGTATAAGTCCTCACACAATAAGTGTGAGGACACATGAAGTATATAAAGCCATTCATATGTTATCTGATAATAAAGCTTCTGGTTTGGATCACATCACTGCTGAACATTTAAAAC
>VUQG01016399.1:0-17432 GCA_015106755.1 Etia nguti | reverse complement strand
GCCGTCTCTTTCAGTGCTTTCAGACACTTAATGACAGGACACGGAAATATTGTAATATTGGATCTCAGAGAAGTCATTTTTTTCTAAATCAAATACATTATTTCATTTCTTATATAGGTCCTTCCATGCAACAAGTCTTAAATTCCACTAAGAACTTTTGTTTTATAAAATAAAAGAGTCAGAGTTGAAGGAACCCCAAAATGCTTTATGATAATCCTAAGAATGGAAGTGTGTAGTTTTTTTTTCTGATATAAAAGAACGTTACATTAAGGATTCTGTGACTTGGTACAACTGTAATAGTTCTTCCACTGGTGGAAATCAGTGTAGTTCTTTGTAAAGACAAAGAAGTTGTCTTCCCCCAGACCACGCAGAAAAAAAAACGAGACAGATACTAGCTTGTAGCAAGTGAGTATGTTGACATTTGCCAAAGAAGGGAAAGGTATATTCAGCCACAAATCCTGCTTTTTTGGGGGGGGGGCTTGCACTGGATTTTTGTTTTAGGTGTTTAAATCTTCAGGTAACATTATCAGCACAATTCACCCTGTGTGGGATACAGAGTTGGAATGAAGTGCAACAAAAAGGCACCACTAAATGCCTGTAAATATTCAGTATTTGCACCTTATGACCCGAGGCAAAATGGTCATGGTCTTGGAAGCGTATATAAATTTTACCCACTCTGTGGAAATTATGCATTTTAATGATATATGTATACAGTGTCGTGAAAAAGTATTTGCCACCTTTCTAATTTCTTTGTTTCTTTGCTTATTTGTCAAACACAAAGGTTTGAGAGCATTAAAAAAACTGAATATTAGACAAAGATCCAAGTATCACCCTTGGTGGCAAGAACTCATGCACTGCACTCATTCATCTCCGATAACTGGTGATTTTTTTCATAGTGCTGTTGGAGGAATGTTCTTCCATTCTTCTTTGCAAAATTGTTTTAAATCGGCCACATTGGAGGCTTTTAAGAATGAACGGCCTTTGACCAGGCCACACCCAACCCCTCACAGGTGGGCTTCCTGGTGTGGTCTCTGGTAAGTCCAAATTCTCCTTCAGGATTTTCTAGTAGAGAGCAGAATTAATAGTTTGATCAATCATGGAAAGTGGTTCGGGTCCCAGACATCACACTACCACCATACTGTTTAACTGTTGGTATGATGTACTTATAATGAAATGCTATGTTCGATTTTATGTTAAATGTAACAAAACGTAAAATTTCCAAAAGAGTTCAACTTGTCCCTCGTCAGTCCATAGAGTATTTTTACCAAAATACTTGGACCATCAAATTGTGTTGTTTTGTTTTTTGTTTTTTTTAAGAAAATGTGGGTTTTTTTGTTGGTTTGTTTTTTGAAAGCAGTGGCTTTGACCTTGGGTCTCTTCCACAGATGCCATTTTTGCCCAGTCTCTTATTGTTGAATCATGAACGCTGCCTCATCAGTGAGCCTTGCAGTTCTTTACACATTGTTCGGTGTACTCTCTGGCCACTCCTGAAAAAGATCCCCACTGTTCCAGGTTTTCTCCATATGTGGATAGTGGCACTCGTTGTGGTTCGCTGGAGTCCCAAAGCCATAGAAATCCAGACTGATAGATGTCATCTTTTTCTTTAGGTTATGGGACGATGTCCTTTCTTTTAGCCTACTTCTCTTTGTCAGACAGGTTCTGTTTAAGTAATGTCCTTATTCAGCAGGTCTTGGCAGGAGTGTTTCGAGTGAAAGCGAACTCGGCTTTCTAAAAATGTGGTTAATCGCAATTCATTATTTAACACGTTGGGGCAAATACTTTTTCAGTGCACTATATTGTGTGTGTGTCAGTAACAAAACCACACATCTACAATACAGCCATAATTCTATCATTTTCCCTCACTTTTTCTACCTAGAAAATGCTTCTATAATGTTGAATTCCTATATTAATGACCTAAATGATTATAATACCCTTTTGTGTTAGCACTGTCTTCTTGAATGTAATCATTTTGTACCTGTATTTTTCTAATTCAGTCTTGATTGTACTGTATTGTTTGCTATGATGGTATACTGTTTCTAAGGTACATAGTTGTTACAACCAACAGTTCTCATGACAGAAAAGCTGCTGCACCTTGTTGTCACTGGAAATGTGGGGCAGTTTTAAGTCCAAAGGACTGTCACGTCACCATCCATAAGACTGATAAAAGAAAGATTTGTGCATTTTGAGTGGTAGGAAAATATCTTTCCCCGGTTTGTCACTTTTTTCCTTTGCAGTAAAAGTCTGTTCAGAAGAGTTCAACTGGGACATTTCTGCAATCACAACAATGAAATGCTTGAGCCCCAGTTTATTTATTACTGCTCCTTTTTATAGGTTTAGTCAAATACAAAATCAGTGAAATATAGAAATAAATATGCATCTGTTTATACATGCACATGTATAAGGTTATTTACCCTTTACTGGATGTAGATCATGACTTTTTTGTGATGAAGAGGTTTTCGGATCTTCTAAGTATCTTTCCTCCAATAGGGTTGTCATGTGCTTACTCTAATTTATGTTACTGTAATCATTATGAAACGTCTGTTTTTGATTGTTAAAGCCCAGTTGTTACATGCAGCCTTGCCTTACTGGAACCCCTGCTCAGTGTGGGATCCCTTAGCCACCCGACCTTGCATAGCCCACATCATCGTCCTTAAATGTGTCATGACACTGTTTGCTGATGCAACTGTTATTCCTTTGACACTTTCTGCTGACGCAACTTTTGCTTCTTGAACACCTATTAAAATAACATCTACTACATCTGTGTGGAATAAGTGTTTTTATATAAATTGTATTTATAATGAACAGCTAGTGCCCCGTTTTGTCTGAGTGTGTATGCATGTATGCACACAAACACGAATAAGTATACCAAAAAAATGGTTTCTAACTGTACATGGACCACAGCACAACCACCATACTAAATTTTTTGTTTTAAAACAGCTCTGACCCATGGGCCATACATTTTACAAGACCTCTAAAGGTGTCCTGTGGAATCAGCCAATAAGACAAGAGCAGCAGGTTCTTTAAGTCATGTAAGTTGAGAGAAGGGGACTCCATTGATCAGACTTGTTTTCCAGGAGATCCCAGGCACTCTATTGGATTGAGATTCGGAGATTTGGGAGGATTATCCTTTTGAAAGAGGCCACTGCCATGAAGGGGTGTACATTGTCTGCAGTAATGTTCAGGTATGTGCTATGTCTAAAAATGACATCCACGTGAAGTCCAGGACCCGGGGTTTCCCAGCAGAATATTGCCCAGAGCATCACACTGTCTTTGCCAACTTGCTTTCTTTCCATCCAGCTGCCATGGATAGCTGTGGATGGATCCCCATCTTCTCTGGTCTGCATGCCAAATATCCTTGGGCAAGATACTAACCCCATGCGTGTGAATGTTAGATAGAAAGCACTTGCACAGCAGAGCATAGAAAAAAAGTGCTTGTGCAAATGGGTGAATGAGGGAAGTTGTGTAAAGCGCTTTCAGTGCTCAGAGTAGAAAAGCACTATATAAGAACCAGTCCATTTACCATCTCTTCCACAGATAAATGCTGCACATGCATCTGTCTAAAAGAAAGATCTTCCAGTGTTCCAAGGTCAAGTTTTGATGCTCACATGCAAAGGGACTCTGACTGACCTGTGACTTTGCAATCCCATACAAAGCAAGCTGCGGTGCACTGTGTGTCTGGACACTTTTATATGAAAACCTTGTCTGCCATTTCTGTTACATTGGCTCTTTTTTGGTATTGTACTACATGGGCCAGCCTTTGTTCCTTGTGCCAATCAATGAGCCTTGGGCGCCTATGTCCCTGTCACCGGTTTACTGGTAGCCCTATCTTGGACCACTTTTGGTTGGTAGTAGTAGTAATAAGGAGGCACTTTTGCCCCCACCCCCACCACCATCACCACCACCGTGCGGGTTCATGTGCATGCATGTACGCGTGCACGGCACAGGGGTGGCAAAAGTGCCTCCTTATTACTACTATTACTACTTATTTATTTTAAGCCAGGAGTTTAATTTGGTCTTGCTTCTTCTAGTTTCTTCTCCACATTCAATGACTGGTTTTGTTTTAGGTCCTTTGTAAGATGAGTTATCAAATATTCTATTTGTAATTTAACAAGAATGTGTCAAATATCTCCTTGTTCTGTATCGTGTACACAAAGAGTTAACTTTTTTAATCCTTGGAGAATTTTCTTATTGTTTTCAATTGGAACTGGATATTCATCTTTTATAAATTTGTTGTGTCATCTACTAATTGACTTATAATAACATCTGTACCCAGTACATTTAATTTCTTAATGTCATTACATTTTTCTAACATCTCAGTGAGCAGTTTGGAAAATATGGAGAGAGAGAGAGAGAGCAGCCTTGAGGCATTCCTACCCTAAAGCTAGGAGTGGTACCATAATGACACAACTGCTGATATTCTGATACAAACCACAAACAAACATCTAAATTTCACTCCAAAGTCACATTGTTCAAGTACCAAAAAGCTAAATTTATGCTCCATTGAGCTTTGTAAAAATTCGGAAAGAGAAGACATTCATAGTCTTCTATTAGGCTTCTGTATTAAATGATATTGAGCACCAGTGTTTTGTTATTGCAAACTGATATTCCTTTTAAGAAGCTCGATTGTGTTTCTGTGATGAGATTTGAAAAACCTCTTTGAAGACGAGAAGTGAAAATGGAAGTTAGCAATGTGTATTCTGAATTTCTTAAGAGTGATGGGTCTCCTGTTTTCTATAAATTTAGGGTCCTTGTTGAGTCTTGGAATTGAGACAATGTCTAGTCGCCTCAAGGTAGACCCTACAATAATACATACAGAGAAAAATCCAAAAACCATATGACCCCATATGAGCAAGCAGTTTGGCGACAGTGGGAAGGAAAAACTCAGTTCTAACAAAGAAACTTCCAGCAGAACCAGGCTCAGGGAGGGGCATCTGCCGCGACCAGTTCAGTGAGAGGAAGAAGACGGGATAAAAGACATTTGTGTGAAATATCATATTTAATCAACATCACTTTAGCAAGACAAGGATGCTTCAACTCCTCAAGTCTCTTTCTCTTCTTCTCCTCCTATTAAGGAAGGATGAGAGGAGTCAAGGATCTTCAATTTTGAAAATGTGAAAGGCGGAAAATAATCAGTTAAATTTTTTTACAAAGTGAAGCATTTTAAAAAGGAAAATAATATTTTTTAGATCTTGGTAATAACTTTGAAGAGACTGTACAGAAGTACCAGGAAGTAGTTAAGGGATTGACTCTGCAGAAAGTTGGTGACATGCTCACACTATGTGCCTCAGCATCTGCTGACTCTGCTCTGTGATTTTACGCAGTAGCTGTTGTACCCAATCACTTCCATTTTATTATAACACCACTAAGAGTTGACTGTGGAACATTTAGTAGTGGGTAAATTTTATGACTGGACTTGTTGCATAGGTAGCATCCTATCACAGTACGTTTTTGGGAGCAACTCATTTTTTCACAAATGTTTTTAGAAGCATTCTGTGTGCCTAGGTGCTTCATTTTATACACCTGGGACTTTGGACGTGATTGGAATATCTGAATTCAATGATTTGGATGGGCGAGTGAGTACTTTCAGCATATAATGTACATTTACACATCTGAAGCATGTGACCAGGGAACACTCAGTTGTCCTGGTGAGCCTGTCTGAGCTGTGGCATCAGTTTCGTGTTCTTAGACAACAGTAGTACCACTTGGTGTGGCCTGCTACTGTAGCCCATCTTGTTTAATGTTGAATCTGTTGTTTTCTGCATATCTCGGTTGTAACAAGTGATAATTTGAGGTACTTTTGCCTTACTTTAAGCTCGAAACAGCTCCCCTCTCTTGCCTGGCCATTGTCCTCTGACCTCTGTCATCATCAACAAGGATTTTGCCCAGAAATCTGATGCTCATTGGATATTTTTAAAAATCTTTTTCTGATACTATAGGTGTTTTGTTTTTGTTTTTGTTTTTGAAATCCTAGTAGGTCAGCACTTTGTGAAATAGTCCATCTGCCACCAACAACCATGCCAAAGTCACTTAAACCACTTTTTTCCCCTCATTCTGATGTTCGATTTGAGCTTAAGCAGGTTGTTTCAACATTCCTAAATACACTGAGGTACTGTTATTTGATTGGTTGATTAGATATTTCTTAAGGATCTGCTAAACAAGTGTACCTAGCAGTAACCCCTCTCTTACCTTCATCTGTACCATATATAACTAAACTGTATAACCGCTGCTATATAAACAAATACACACATTTTCTCTCTGCAGGCCTGACTCTTGCCAGGAAACGGAGAACCGGCGATTTGGTCATGTGACTTGCGTGTCATATGACAACCCCGAAGTCTGCTATTACTAACAAAATGGCAGCGTTCTTACAGTGGAGAAAATTTGTCTTCTTTGATAAGGATACGGTGAAGGACCCAGATGACAATGGGAAAAACTTTCTTCTCCCAAAAGGGATCTCGGCTTGTGACTCCGGTCGGGGTCATATCGTTCTCGGAGATATCCTTACATGGCAATAGTTCGCTACCTTAGCTGATGTGATGCTAGCTTGCTGATAACTGACGCTAACTAACGCAGAAATCATGAAAGTAAAATTTAAACTAAGGTAATGTAGAGCATAAGAGATAAGTAACTATTGTCTTTGCAGGGTATTGAAGCAGCATGTTGTAGGCGGCGACAGAGCTAGGCTGGCCTCGTTTTCTGCCCCGTATCAAGCTACATGCAAATGTATACATTATCGGTGGGCTTGAGGCTCGACTGCTTGTCTGAGACTCCACAAACCCTCGTGAACTTCTTTGTGCCTAAAGCTACATTTTACGCATTTTCCACTCAATCTTTACCTTTCCTGGGAATTTGTAGTTAGTCATCGTGTTTACTCCAGCAAGAAAAAGTAACGAAAAAGACGCGCAAATTTCGTAAAAAATAGTACACAACAGAACGGTTTGACATGCACACCAGCAAGTTAGATGCTAATCGAGTTTATCATAACCGCCTTGCATGGCTATCCGATGGAGACTGACACGGCTTTAGAAAATGATTAATACTGGCCTAGTATCCGCCTATATCCACTGTATGTATATAAATAATAATATTACATTTTGTTAATAGGCACCTGTTAAGACACACCATAGAATGAAAATAGGCAGTCTTAAGAAGATGTGTTTTAAGACTGGCTTTTAAGATAAATAAATGTTAATGTTAAATAAATGTTGAGAATGTGGTGCGGGAGACTGCTCCAATGGTAAGGGGCCACCACTCAGCTGCAGTGTTCAGAAAATCAGAGTGACATGGAGGTGCAAGACTATGGAAAAAGTTCAATCAAGAAGCTGAATCTTAAAATTGATTCAGTATTTACATGATGCCATTCGAGTTATTGAATGACAGAAGTAATGTGTTCTCTGAAAGCGGTTCTGGGAATGACAGGAGCACCTACATTTTGGAAAGTTTAAGTCAGTGGAGAGGTTTCTGTGGTCAGCCAGAGAGGATAGATTTACTGTAACCAGAGCATAAACAAGAGCTGTAAGGGATGGCCTTAGCCAACTAGATAAATGTGAATCTCCAGACGGAGTGATATCATTGATCAAACTCTTAACCTGAGAGAGAGGAAAGATTAGAGAATTTTCAATACACGTAGAGATTTTTGGTTTCTACTAGAAAAACATCTGTTTTGACATGACTGAATTAAAAAAAAAAATTAGCAGACAACCATGATTTAATCACATAAGCAGTTAGTGAGAGAAAAAGTTGAGACAGCGGAACTCGATTTAATGGACCGACAGAGCTGAGTGTCATTAGCATAGGAATGAAATTGTAGCCAGATTTAATAAAAATAGATAAAATAGAGGCCTAAGAAAGAACCCTGAGAAACACCACTGACAACTGGAGCAGCGCAAGTATGGTTAACAGTCAAAATCTTAAATGATCTTCTGTTTCTGTGGCTGAAAACGAGACTGCTATTGTTCAAACAGGTGATTTCTTAGTAAGGTGAAAGTAAGTTTTTCTTTTGAAAGAAAAGGTAATTAAGGTGAAGAGTCTGCACCAGGTTTCTCAAGTGTTGGAATTGTCACAATTGTTTTAAGAGAGGAACAATGAGACTAGACAAGAGTGAATAATGTCAGGAGAGAGAACAAACAGGACTTCCACTTCAATGGGAAGTGGGTTAAGCTGACAGGCAGAAGGTCTAGATTTCTTAATAAATTCAGATATTTCCTCATCAGTCACGAGTATGAAACTATAAAGGAAAGGCGTATCATCATACAGTGTACTATTTATGGATTTACTTGGAAGCAGGCCTTGATGAATAATATTAAAATAAAATATACTGTGCATACAGTATGTAAGCATGTACATTTCTGTATGTAAGTATATTGAAAAGGATGGGGTATTTTGCAGCAATTTTCTAAACTACTTTTTTGTATTTTAGAAATCTTTTTGTAAATATGATTGTCCTTAACCTTTGTAGTGTTACATATGGAAGGTAAGATCTGGCTTTTGATGCGCTCCTTGCAGCTGATGCCTTTTCAGGCCTACAAGTTGCGAGTTACACATCTCTACCAGCTGAAGCAACACAGCATCCTTGTATCAGTGGGTCAGGATGAACATGGAATAAACCCTGTAGTAAGCCTGATGTTTCCCAGAAAATCTCATATTTAAAACACATATACAGAAACCACTGCTAAACTGAATAATTCTTATTTCTTAGGTAAAGGTCTGGAACTTAGACAAGAGGGACAGTGGAAATCCTCTCTGCACTAGGATTTTTCCTGCAATTCCAGGCAACAAACCAACTGAAGTTTCTTGCCTCAGTGTACACGAAAACCTGAACTTTATGGCAATTGGTAAGACTCAAAGAAAGCTTCTTTTTGGCTACTGACCCAGTCGTCGTTCTGACAGGTTATAGCAGATTTTCTGTTTCCTGGCAGGCTTCACAGATGGCAGTGTGGTTTTGACCAAAGGTGACATCACCAGAGATCGTCACAGTAAAACTCTGACTCTGCACGAAGGAGCTAGCCCTGTCACTGGCCTCGCCTTCCGCCAAGTAGCAAAAGTTACCCATCTGTTTGTTGCCACCCTGGAGAAAGTCTACGTAAGTCACCATGTGCTGTCCAGAAATGAGGACAGTCCTGTGCAAAATATCTGAAATGTCAATTAATCAAAGTGACCTAACAGCCTTCAAAGTTGAACACTTTGGCATTTGCTTTTATGTAAGATTTAAAAGTAAAGATTTAGATTCACTAATATATATATAAAAAAAAATACCCACAGTAAAAAAACAAAACAAAACACAGTTTTCAGTAATTTGCATGTCCAGTCCAACGTTATTTCTGATGACCATCTGAAATCCACTCAGCATGGGAAATGCCCATCTTGTACATTGTTCAGAGATGTTGCGTTGGTCTTTGGCGACATGTGATTTTAGCTGCCCTTTTTGCAGATGTAAGTTAGTGACACACTTGGCCAGGTGATAGCCGCCTTGTTATTGTGTGAGACTGGGAGTCACTCTGTCACCCAGTATTTTAGTCCATCCGCAGGCATTCCTTGTGCCGTCTGTAAATCACCTTTTCACTTATGCAACACATAACATAACACCAACAATTCCGTTTTTAATGACCTTTTGACTCTGACTCTGGAGATTTTGCAATTTAAGCACCATTAGACCTCAGAGTTGCCCCTGGTGCCATAGGTCACGGTGTCCTTTTCTCTCAACTGGAGCACTTTGTTGGAATCTAACTGGAATGGTTTAAATCTTATTTATCCAACAGAGGTTTTACAGTTAGGCTGGGAGATGCATCTTCCTCAAAAACCACGCTTTCATTTGTGTTTCTTGAGGGGCAAATTCTCAGCCCAGTTTTTTCAATTTACATTCTCCCCTTGGACTTAATTTAAAAAAAAAGCCAAAAAAACCACAGCTTTGCATATCGTTGTTATGCAGATGACTCATAGATTTACCTGCCACTGAAACATAAATCAATGAGTCCTCTGAAGCCCTTACTAAGATGTCTGGAGGATGTTAAGACATAGCTGGCTTCTAATTTTCTTAACTAAAATGAATAGAAAACTGAGGTTATTGTGTTTGGTGCTTCTGACTTCTATAACCTTGGTCCTTTAATGACTTTTAAAAAACCCTTTGTGAGAAATTTGAGAATAACAGTCATCTAACGTTTGACAAACACATGAATCCTGTCATTAAAGCTAGCTTCTTTCATCTCTGGCTACTTGCAAAAGTGAAGCCATTCCTCTGTTTCTGAGACTTTGAGATCTGGCTATCCGTGATTCCAACTTAACCGTTGTAATAATCTTTAATCAGCAATCTGTCACTGCTTAGCTGACTGTAGCTGGTCCAAAATGCCACAGCACGGTCACGCAAGTGAGACCACATATCTCCCATATTAGTGTCTCTACACTTGCTGCCAGTCAGTTTTCAAACTTACTTTTTTGTCATTTGTTTTTAAGGCATTGCATGGATTGGCATCTTCCTAATTCTCTGATCTTTTAAGTTTGCACGTTCTCTCTATGTCACTGAGGTCTGCAGAGCAAATCCTCCTAGCTGTAGAGTGTCATTTGAAGTACTCTGTCATCTTTCTTTGTTTAGTGTTACACCCTGTCCATCAAGGAGTATCCGAAAGTAGAGCTGGATACACACGGATGTGCACTGCGCTGCTCATCCCTGGCAGATCCATCCCAGGATTCTCAGTTCATTGTAGCTGGTGAAGAATGTGTGTACCTGTATCAGCCTGACGAACGAGGGCCCTGTTTTGCTTTTGATGGACACAAGCTATTGGCCCACTGGCACCGGGGATATCTGTTTTTACTCATAAGGGATGTAAAGTCACCCAACAAGTAAGAACAGGACTAAAACAATGAGATGACAGTAATACTCATGGAGTATTCCATCTGAAAGAAGAGAATATTGAATTTTAATATTGTATTATTCAAAGCTGTCTTGAAATCACAAATCTTAATCCAATAATCCATACTCATCACGTGACTTACAAAAACACAGGTCCTATGAGACTGACTATTCATTTTTATTCAGGACATGCTTCAGTAGTGGGGAGAGCTCGCCATCAGACAAACAGCTTCTAACTGTCTATGACCTGGACAACAAATTCATTGCCTACAGTGCCTCTTTTGATGACGTTGTTGACGTGGTAGCAGAGTGGGGTTCCTTCTACATTCTGACCAGAGATGGAAAAATGTTTGTTCTCCAGGAGAAAGACACACAGACCAAACTGGAGGTCAGTTCAGTCTCTGTAACTGCTGATTGAGAACTTGTTTAAAAGCAGTGATGAACAGTGAATTGAATCACCTATAAATCCAGTTAATCATGTAGAATACCTATTACCTGAATGTCTGTCTTTAAAGATGCTGTTTAAGAAGAATCTGTTTGTGATGGCCATAAACCTGGCTAAGAGTCAGCACCTGGACAGTGATGGGGTATCAGATATCTTCAGACAATATGGTGATCACCTGTACCATAAGGGGGACCACGATGGTGCCATTCAGCAGTACATTCGGTAATTGCATTTGCCAGGGCTGAGACTTATTGGATGAGAATGAGTTTTGCCAATATTTAAAGGCTAAAGTTATATAAAGGGGCATAAAGATAGCAAGTGCTGAAATTGAGAAATGTTATTATAATTTAAATTTCTTAATTTTCAAGTGTTTTAATCACTAAACATATTTGAGGTATTTACTACATTACAGATGAAATGAGCCATTAATAAAATCTGTTGTATTTTCACACAGCACCATTGGGAAGCTGGAGCCATCGTACGTCATCAGGAAATTTCTAGATGCACAGAGGATCCACAATCTGACAGCCTATCTGCAAGCCCTGCACAGGCAGTCGTTGGCCAATGCAGATCACACTACACTGCTGCTCAACTGTTATACCAAGCTCAAGGACAGTTCCAAGCTGGAAGAGTTCATTAAGGTGACTGACTGGTGAACGTGAGCACTGAGGTGTTGGGCTTTTGACGATTTAGACTGCTATTTCACTCGGACTGTCATTAAAACCCAGATTGACCAGAGTCAATAATGGTTGCTATATCATAAATGTATTATCTTCCCACACTGTACTTAAACAGAGCAGTGAAAACGAAGTCCACTTTGATGTTGAAATCGCCATCAAGGTCCTCCGGCAGGCTGGCTACCACAGCCATGCTGTCTTCTTGGCTGAGAAGCATATGCACCATGAGTGGTACCTAAAGATCCAGCTGGAGGACTTGAAGGTACAAATGTGCAAACCTTTCTTTAGAGATGGATGTTCATCATTTCTCTGGGCTACTGAGAACTGTCCTGTTCTTTTTTTCTTAACCTTAAAAAGCCATCCAGTGCATTACTAAGTAACGCTTCCTTTGGCAAGCATTGCAACTTGTAAACACTTTTTTTATTAGCATCTAAGAGTCTTTCAGTTGTGGTCTGGGAGATTTTGGTCTGTTTTTCCTTCAGTGGCTTCTATTTCTATGACGTTCTTGGACTGTCTCCACTTGCCTTCACTGTTGTTGTGCTCTTAGATTTGAGATGATCTTTAGGTAAGGCATATCTTGGGATTTGTGTTATGATCACTGTGATATTTGCTTTCAGAATTCTTCCATTCCACTACAAGACTTCTTTGCAAAATGGATCTACTGACTCTGAACTTTGGTTCTGAGTGGCTATGTTCTGATAGCCATAGTATTATATTCTCTAAGCAGTGCTTTACAACTGCTTAGAGAAGCTCATGGCTGATTATTACTGGTATGAGGTGGTGATTAGTCAAAATAATTTATAAATCTAATTAAGACCTTTGAACATTGGTAGTAGCTGTAAAAGGCTAATAGGGGGTAGTGTTGTCACCCAGCCTTGGCGGGCGGTGTGGAAACCCAGAGGAGGCAATGTAGAATTATGAAATTCATTTCATAGGTCAATCTACTATTAAAAGCTCAAACAAGTTGGAATTTTAGCGACGGGTCAAGGTCACATCAAAAATAAAATATAAATTACTTAATTACTTAATATGTTAATGCCTCTCACCCTAAGGCAGATGGGATAGGCTCCAACCCCCTCCCCCCCCGGACGCAACCCTGAAAAGGGATAAGCGGAAGTGAATGGGTGGATGGCTGTTAAATACTTTTTTGTCTTAAAACCTCTTTCTAATGGAGAGTGGATATTTTCCCTCAGAATTATCAAGAAGGGCTGCGCTACATTGGGCGTCTGCCTTTTGAACAAGCTGAAAGCAACATGAAGCGTTATGGCAAGACACTGATGCACCATGTTCCTGAAGGTACCACGCTTCTCCTGAAGGGCTTATGCACTAATTACCAACCCAGTGGAGACGCTGCTGAAAAAGACAGCCCGGACAGGAGTGTGGTCAATAAGGTCTCTGAGCAATACTGTTATTCTCCTAGATGATCATTAATATTGATCATAAATTTGAAGTGTTTATTAGAAATATTCTCCTCACCTACTGTTTGTATTTTAGGCAAACTCGGAGGAATTCATCCCGATTTTTGCCAATAACCCTTGGGAGCTCAAAGCCTTCCTGGAGCACATGATTGAAGTGGACCCCCGTTCTCCCCAGGGTGTGTACGACACACTACTGGAACTACGGTTGCAAGACTGGGCACATGAACAAGATCCTGAGGTCAGTGCATAATATTTAGACAGTTATGAAAGCTGCCATGAAGATTTTAAAATTGAGTGTGATTGTCATTTCAGGAATTTTTTTTTTTTCATTTACTTATTTATTTTAAACAAGGAAAAATCCAATAAACTCTTATCCATATAAAAAAAAAAAAAAGAGTATTTCAATAAATATCTAGACAAAACAAACCTATGTGGAACATTGGAAAAACTTGTGGATCGGCCAAATGATTTATAATGTGATACATTCTTAAAAATGCACTGAAAGAAACAGAGACAGATTCTTTCGTGAATGGAAATATAGAGGGTTTGTAGCAAGATGCAGAGCACTGGTTATGCTCACAGTTCTTATAGTGCATTTTTACTCTGCCAGGACTCAGTGCTATATACAATGGGCCTCATTCACACCAGCACATTTTTCTATGCTCAAGTGCTTTCTATCTAACATTCATGTAGAGTTATTACATTTAATAACTCTACATCTCACCCATGTGTGTCTTTTGTCCTATGTCCCTCTACTGTCATCTCTTTACCCTCACACCCAACTGGTTGTGGCAGATGGCTGCCCCTCCCTGAGCTTAATTCAGCTGAAGATTTCTTCTTGTTAAAACAGAATTTTTCCTTCCCACTGCCGTCAAGTACTTTCTCATAGGAACTAGTTCGACTGTTGGGTTTTTCGGTATGATATTGTATGGTCTTTACTCTACAATAAAACGTACCCTGAAGCGACAGTTGTTGTGATTTGGCATTATGTAAATTGAATTGAATTAAACTCAAATGAAGTGTTCAAGGCTATGCTATGCAAGGCTCTGCTCAGATTCAGTCAAATGCTGCAAAACAGATGGGTTAGCACTTCACAGTGCAAAAGGATAACGACCTAAAGCATTATACAAAAACTACCCAAGGGTTTGGTCACCTGATCTCCATCCAACAAAGCATTCGTTTTAGTTACTAAAGGCAGCAACTGATCCATTAACTGCAAAACGCTTTAAATCAATTATATACATACTACATTTAAAATAATGTTATTTTGTTCAGAAAATGAGGAAGTGTGACTAAAATACTTTAAACTCACATTTAATGCAAAACTTTTGTTATACCGCTTGAATTAAAGCTGATAATCTGCACATTTGAATGTTTGATTTTAATTTCGTTATAGTAGTGTTTAACAAAAACAAACACATTTCAGTGCCTCGAGGCAACTGCTGTGTATTAATAAAACTGAATATGTAATAAATACTTTTGCTTCTCATTATGTTTGGCAGAGAAAAAAGGTCCTGCAGGGGCAAGCTGTGCTGCTGCTGAGAAGTGACAACACTGTGTTTGACAAGGCCCTTGTCCTCTGCCAGATGCACAACTTCAAAGAAGGCATCCTCTACCTGTATGAGAAGGGCAAACTGTAAGTGAGCAAGAGTCTGAATACTTATCAAGTACCACCTCACAACATCTCATTATTCACTGCTTTAGTGTGATGGGTAAAACCGAATGAAAGCTGTAAGATGTGTCAGTATCAGCAGAAGCCAGTTTAGTTCAGATGCTTTGATGTCCTACACAATGTGGTAAGGATTCTTTCTTGGACTCACTCACACTGTGTTTGCAGATGACATTGTGATCTGTCATGAGAGGAATGAGCCATCTCTCATTTTTTTGTATTTTTCTAGAAAAAATGTAAGTATTTGCAGTGATTTAGAGTTTGTATAATTCTAATAACCTTAAATCAGTATTTGGCCTGAACTGTCTTAGGCAGACTTGTCACTTCTTTAAGTAGACTTCAGGAATAGTTCTCGAGGCCTCTTGAAAAATCATCTGTACATACTGATGATGATTTGAACCAAAAAAAAAAATGGGATTCATCATAAAAATTCTTCCATACTTCATAGGCAGAACCTTCAGGCCCTCTTCTGTGAAACCAGCTCCCAGTTTGGATTCAGAAGACAGACAGACCTTCTCTACTTTTAACATTAGACTTAAACTTTCCTTTTTGACAAAACATAATTATAGTTTATATGTTATAGTACCTTATCAACCCAATAGAGCACTTCACGCTTCAGATTACAGACTAACTTGGTAAATGGGATGATTCTTATATAGCCCTTTTTTTTACTCTCCTAGAGTACGCTGACTGCTTGTGGCTTTACTTGTGACATTTAAAAGTAGAATGGGAAGCAGAGCCTTCAGTTTTCAGGCCCCTCTTCTGTGGAACCAGCTTCCAGTTTGGATTCAGGAGACAGACACTATCTCTACTTTTATGGCTTAGGCTTAAAACTTTCCTTTTTGCATATAGTTAGAGTTGGATCAGGTGACCCTGAATCCTCTCTTAGTTATGCTGCAATAGGCCTAGGCTGCTGGGGGATTCCCATGAGGCACTGAGTGTTTTTTCTTGAGTCACTATGTGTTTATATTTTACTCTGCATTTAGTCATTAGTTGTTATTAATCTCTGGCTTTCTTTCTCAACATGTCTTTGTCCTATCTTACTCGCCTCATCCCCAACTGTTACTGGCAGATGGCCTGAGCCTGGCCTCCCTGCTTGGCTCTGCCGGAGGTTTCTTCCTGTTAAAAAGGAGCTTTTCCTTCCCACTGTCACCAAAGTGGTTGCTCATAGGGGGTCATCTTATCGTTGGGGTTTTCTCCGTTCTCTCTGTATTATTGTAGGGTATTCACCTTACAATATAAAGCACCTTGAGGAAACTGTTGCTGTGATTTGGTGCTTTATAAATAAAACTGAATTGAATTGAAAATGATCATGTGTAAACACTGCACTAAAAATGAGTAAAAAAAAACTGCCAAAGAAATTGTTTGAAAGACTTTCAGAAACCTGGGGAACTATTTCTCAAGACCACTTTACAAAACTACAAGAATTTTCAGCATCTTGAAAGCAAAATACACCATATTGCAAAAAGCATTCACTCATCCATTTAAATCATTGAATTGATCCCTTCCATGGCCAAAGGTGTATTAAATCAAGCACCTAGGCATGCAGACTGATTCTGCAAACAAGAATCAAGGAAAAATGATTATCCGGGGTACTTTATAGAAGGGACAAGAAGCATTAACAAAATGGATGAGGTAGTAAATGGTTTTAATGAATTCTTTGTAAATATAGGGCCAAAACTGGCAGGGGAAATAAAGGTTGATGGAATTAAAAGGGACACTGGTGAAGATATTGAAAGGAATAGAAGCTCAATGTTTTTAAGAGCAGTGGAAGAGAAAGAGATTTATGACATCGTTAGAGGACTTAAGAACAAAACCAGTACAGATTGGAATGATATTGATATGGTAACAGTAAAGAGAGTTATTGATGGTATTGTAAAACCATTAAAATACATATTCAACTTGTCTTTTCAAAAAGGGGTTTTTCCACAAAAAATGAAAGGTGCTAAAGTTATTCCAATTTACAAAACAGGTGAAAAGTATCATTTTACAAATTATAGACCCGTGTCAATACTCTCCCAGTTCTCTAAGATACTGGAAAAACTTTTCATAAAAAGATTTGACAGTTTTGTGGAAAAATATGAATTGCTGACAAATAGTCAGTATGGGTTTAGAAAAAACAGATCAACAGCTTTGGCATTGATAGATTTAATGGGAGAGATAACAGAATGTATAGATAATAAGAGGCACGCACTTGGAGTTTTCTTAGATCTAAAGAAGGTGTTTGATACTGTTAATCCTGAAATTCTATTAAAAAAACTGGAAAGGTACAGGTTTAGGGGAGTGGTTTTGGACTGGTTAAAAAGCTATGTAGGGAATAAGCAACAATATGTACAAATAAATGAATACAAATCTAATTTGATGGATATTGTTTGTG
>VUQG01016393.1:53240-67509 GCA_015106755.1 Etia nguti | reverse complement strand
AGGTGACTACAGGACTCAGTGCTGCTGAATCTTTGATTTCATTTATTTCTGCTGTGTTTCACTTGCATCTATTTGAAAGAGTGTAAACACAAAACATTATTTTATTTTATATGCTGGAATATGCAGGAAATAGGTTTAAATGTTAAACACATTTCTTCAAGTCAGACTGTTGCATATAATTTAATTTTTGCTTGATGCAATGTGCATAAAGTTAAAAGATTAAAACGAATAAAACCAGCTTTAAAAAGAGACTTTTTCATTTGATTACATTTTATATGATGGATTATGCAGAAAAAATAGAATTGGGCTGAAAGGTCTATTGTTTTATTACCTATTCAGGTTGTGTATCATGTTTTTAAAAAGTAACTAAGTAATAAAGTTAATAATTACTTTTGAAAATAAGTAATCAGTAAAGTAACTGGATTATTTTCTTGGAGAAGTAATCAGCAATTAGTTACTAATTACTATTTTCAAGCAACTTGACCAACACTCGACATGACCATGTTGAGTCTGCAATTTTTTTGTTGGTGTCACATTATTTATAATATAAATGTGGCAGCACTGGTGTCAGAGCCTCCTCCCAATTGAATTTTTGCCTAGGACCCTCAGCAGATCCTAGAATCTCTTCTGCCTCTGATGATACAGTAAAGTAAAAGCAGCAACCCCTTTGTTTTTTTTAATGGAGGGGGTTAAGGAATGCTAATGTTGCTCCATAAGTCTCCAGCATGCATACAATAGACATACCATGTCTTCATATATATATATAAAAGAAAAAAAGATGACTGTAACCACTGTGAGTGGATTTGAAAAATGTATTGTACAAAGTATGGACAAAGACAGTTTTTTTTTTTTTTTATTTTGCCTCTGTACACCATCGCAGTATACTTTAAATCAATGATTGAAGTCTGAATGTATTTCCAGTACCAATAAATACACTTTAGTATGTTTAAAAGGTTAACATTACCTGCCATAGCAGCAGCTTTTGAATGTAGCCTTAATGCAGAAAACCCCAACACCTGTAAGAACAAAGGCAAAGTGAATGAAGCTGCTCCACGATCAGATCTAACAGCCACACTTTCAAAAGTAATGCATTTCGCTTTTAGCCCTCACTCTCAAAAAATTGCAGAATAGAAGAAAAATGCAGGACGGCAATGAAATACCCTCACATATGCTCTCTTTTAAAGACATTCCGGAAGCCACCAATAATTGATATCCTGCGGGGTACTGTATCCATCAGACTAACCCACCCACTGCAAATTCTGACCATCTCAATGCTCAAGTGCACCTGAACCGTGAAAGGAGGGTAAAAATTAAGTCTATTTTGGGGCATTAAAAAAAGCCTGTGGCTTATCTCCCGGCTGGATAATTGCCCTGCCCTATCTGACACACAAGGAGGCAGGGAAGCTGTCTTGAATGGGAAACAACATGACACTTTACAAAGGCATGTTAGAAACAATTAGCCCTGAGTGCTAGGGTTTTGATTTGACCGTCTAATTGCCGGTTCAGTATGTGAGGTGAGGCTGGGAAGGATGGGGAGCTGTGAGAGCCCTGGGGGAGAGCCAGTGTCACACAATAGCTGCCTTTATTTCACATCCAGCTTCTGCAAAGTGGGTATGCTCAAAAGATTTAATCCCACATTCAGTCCTGACAAGAGAAGTCATTCATATTGAAAAGGTGGGTACAACACTGTTTCAGGTGCCTCCAGTCTACCTCTTATCCCTACCCACCATCAAAAATCAAAGAACATGGGGAAAAAAAATCAGTATTATAGTATGTTTTTTTCATCTTTGACTTTTTTCATCTTCAGGTGAACAAGGTAGGGAATCTGATCCTCAACAGACTCGCCTCTGAATCCTTCACTGGAGCTCTTCTCATTGCACTCACTTTTTCACAGAGGCCAGATTGTCCAGAATACTATTCCTGACTGTAGTATTTGTGAGTGATAACTGACTAACACAAATAACAATAGGCCATGCATGTGAAAGGATGGAACTAAGCTATAGAATTACAGTGGTTTGAGCCTCATACTTTCACCTCCTAACATGGCTGAGATTTCACCTCTCCACCCCTCTTTTCCCTCTGTTTCAAGAAGTCCGTCCCCACATACCACATCCCCTCCCAAACCCCCACTGTTAAATATCACCTGCTTTCTGCTCTTTAATCACCTCAATAGGCATTCCTTCATGCAGTTTACAGCAGTCTGTCATGCACAGGTAAGAAGCGAAAAAAATTCTCAAAGCAAGAGTGAAGCAATCCATGCAAGCTCTGACTACAACAAAGTCCTAGGAACGCTGCACAAGAAGAAAACACATGAGGAACATGCCTGTAAAAACCACTCATATCTAAATGTGACAGAATTACTACACACAAAGACAAATTCAGGGTTTGTACATTTTGTGCCTAATGTTTAATAATAATAACCAGTTATTTGAATTGGGATTGGAGGATTTAAAAAAAAAAATTGGTAATTTTAGCAGCAGAGATTGTTGTAGTTATTGTAGTTGTGAACAGAATATCTTAGGAATATCTTAGAGGGCATTATTAGCTTGTGTCACAGCACACACTTTAAAGGGTAGACCAAGATTTTTGTTGGGTTTGGTCATTTAAAGTCCACTGTTAAGATTGCATTCATTGCTTTCTCACAAAATGTTGTAAAAAAAAAAAAAAAAAAAAAAAAAAAAAAAAAAAAAAAAAAAAGGGTTTGAATCCAAATGGGGGCGCACACGTTCCTCATTGAGGGAGCGCGTGGAGAGAGGATCTTCCATGTCAAATCTCGTTTTTTATAATGTAGTTAGAGTGGAATTAGATGAACCACAGAGCTTTAGATTATTAAATGTTGCCATTTACGGCTGCAAAACAGGCTCAAATTACGCCATGTGGAATTGCCACACTGGAAACATCAGAGAAAAACCACAAACAGCTCTGATTACTAGCTTATCGAAGGAAATTTGCCAAGTTACAAATACTGATAAAGCAGTAAAGTTTCCTTTAATACCTCTACAAAATAAAAGCATCACTGCTGAGCATCGCGGCTTCACTAAAACGTGACCAAAACTAAAAGGAGTAACGCGTTACAAAGATATAATCTAGTTCAGCGGTGCTCTCAAAGCAACATTTGTGACTCTTCTTTTCTTAAAAACAACAATCGGAAGCTTTTATTTTGAAGGCTGCTGGTACTGGTCTCCGTCAGAGCTCCAGCTTCACGCGCAGCTCGCTGCTTAGCGGAGTCACAGCCGTGAAAGTGGTGGAGGCGGACATTGTTGTGGTAACAGTCCATCTCCGGAGGATGAGCACAGATGATGATGTACATATTCTGAGCGGTGAGCTTTGTTTGTTATTTATTTAGTTGTTTATTTTTTTAATCTAAAAAATGAATCATTTTTAAAGAAAAAGGAAAAAAATCTGCTGCGCCGTGCGGACTCCTGCACCCACCGGAGTTCATTCAGCCGAGACAAGACAAGCACAGCCCGATGAGACGATGCCAGCGGTGTAGAAATCACAACATCTGCAGGGTGTGCTGGGTTAAGCCTCCGTGGATTCACTGGGCCTTTGTACAGAAAAGCCCACGGAGCGGCTGTTGCCTTCAAATAAAACTGCGCGGGGAGGAGAAATAAGGGCTGCTGTGCTCCCGGAGGCCTTTGGAGAAAGCAGCCTGCTGCTGAGAGGATGACAGATTGACATTAATAGGGGCTTGCGGTGCGTTTTTCACACACGACCTCATTAAGGCGTTATCCACGGAGAACAGCACAAAAAGGGGACTGAAGTCACAGCCTTGGAGATAAAGACAATCTAAATAAAGACACCACATGTTTCTGCCTTGATTTTACCTCCGGTGATCAAATACATGACATCTGGATTACAGCGGATGCATGTATTGAGCATTAAATATAGCCACATCTCAGCGCTTTTAATAAATTCTCAGGTACCCATAGGTGTCGTTTTTTACTGAAAGAAGAAAAGAAATGGGTAGCGAAGGTGAGATAATAAACAGAGAACTGTCAAAGATGTCTGACGAGGACTTGCTGGCGTGCTCCAAAGAGGAGCTGGTGAGCCGGTTGCGTAAAGAGGAGTCAGAGAAAATATCGGCTCTGATCCAGCGCGGTCGGCTTATCAAAGAGGTAAATAAACAGCTGCAGGGACACCTCCTCGAAATCAGGGAACTGAAAGTCATCAATCAGCGCCTGCAGGAGGAGAACACGGAGCTGCGGGACCTGTGTTGCTTCCTGGACGACGACCGGCTCAAAGTGAAGAAGCTGGCCCGGGAATGGCAGCTGTTCGGGCATCACGCGGCCAAAGTGATGCGGGAGGACCTGGGCGGGTACTTGAAAAAGCTCGCCGACCTGGAGCGCATGCAGGACGGGCTTGTGAAGGAGAATCTGGACCTGAAGGAGCTGTGCCTGGTCCTGGAAGAGGAGTGTGTGAGCAGGAGTGACTCCAGTCCAGGAGGGTCCACCGAGCTGAATCTGCCCTGCATGGTGGCCCGGGACCTGGGAGATGGGAGCTCAAGCACAGGCAGCGTGGGAAGCCCGGACCAGCTTCACCTGGTGTGCTCACCTGATGACTGATGGCAGGTGTGTGTCAGCAGCTGAGGACTGGAGGGAGACACAGGTGCTCTGTCAGATAGTACAAATTAATCTGGAGGATTAAAAAAAACAACAAAAAAAAGCATTAGGGCTTTCTGAATGCTGCAAAGATTTGTGTGCCACTAGACTTGAGACTCTTTCCACATTTCAGGACTTTACAAAGACATTTAATAGATGTTTGCCAGATGATAACATGTCTAAATTTTACAGTCTTTTTTCTAAAGATTCTCCTGAAAATTTTCCTTTTTCAGTGGTCTGTTGTTGAGGGAAAAAAAATGGGACCAAAAAAGTGGGTCACATATATAAATTTATCTCATGCACTGGATTAGCCTACACTGGTAGAAGCCTTTTTCTCAATTGCACTGGACAGCGTTATCTTGGATCTTGAAAACACAGATCTAAAGATTCATTTCAATCCAGTTTCGAGCCATATTTAGTCCTCTGAATTCCAATAGCACTGAAACAAAGGAAACTATTTGATAATTGCTTTTTTTGCTAATGACGTGTAATATTTTATGCACTCTCGCTTCCTCAGGACAGGATTGGAGTGCCATGTGTGCATGATGATTGTCACCATTTGTAACAAAGCCTGTGAAGCAGCCTGACGTGAAGGCCCTTTAGGTTTCCTGAGAGGTGGGGCCGCTGAGCATAATGTAACACGTGCAGACCTACACACTCACTTTGGATCAGGCATGGTAGATGTTGTTGGACCTCACGCAGAGCTGAACTGAAAAAAAGTTCTGTCACTATTTTTAAAATTCAACTGGAAAACTCTTTGTATCAAACTGGAAGGTCTACGAGTTTTGGTTGATTTTTATTCTGTTCAAGCCGAGCTGTTTAAATTCGTTTTTTTCTTCTTTTCTTTGTTTTTTTAAATGAAGTTGTTGCTTAATTATCATAAGATTTGTTAGCTTCCTCTTCTGTAACTCATGCTTCGTATTTAATCTGTAACATTAGGAGCAAGCTTAACTTCGACCCTTCTTTAATCTTGATTTGTCTGTATTAACTAGCTCTACTAACCAGTTTCAGTTTAAACCATAGCACCTGGATTACAAGAGGTTTATTTTGTTGTTAGCTGTTTATTGGTGGGCTATGCTCGTGGTGCACTGAAGAGCTTTAAATACAGTGGCTATGACACTCGGGGCTGTTCTGACCTTTCTTTGTGTGTTTGCCTTTGCAGAAAACATGCATTTAACATGACACACACGATGAATTGATTTCTGGATTTGTTCTGACCTTCGTGTCTGAACCAACTGCGCTTGATTGATGCTGCCTTCATGTCACACTGACTGACTTTATGGATATTCATCAGTTTTATTTTTGGAGCCCTATTTGCACAGTCTGGAGAGCTGATGGGGGTGGAGGGGGGTGATGCTTTTACCCACTTAGTGATGCACAGACGTCCTTTGACAGCAGCGTACATACAGATTTTTCCTCCCTCGTGCTCTCCAGCTCTCAATCTGACTCTTGTTCCATCTCCGCCTCTATGCCTCACACATCCCGTTTTAGCAATCCAATGCTCTCTGAGCCGTGTATGTATTAGCAAGAGATTCACTTCATTTTAGGGTAACAGAGGCCACAGTGTTGAGAGTGGAGGGTCAGAGAGTGGCCAGCAGAGTTTGTCAGCTCATGGTGCAGTAATAAAACTCTCTTACTGGCAGCCACTAATGATTAATTCAGTATTTATTACTGTGTCAAGTATTTTCTCGATTAACTGATATGAAGTATGGCCTTAACACCCAGAGTCAAAGGGTAATGTCTTCTAAGTATTGGATTTTTTCTGATCAACAGTCCCAAGATGTTAAGATCAAAGACCACAGAAACCTGGAGAAGCTGCAGTCCAGGGGGAGAGCCAGGCAGTGGTCTGGCATGGCAATGCCCCCAGAACCAATAATGAAGCTTGTTGGGGGCGGGTCTTTGCACATAGTTATAGGAATTAAGAAGTAATCAGACACAGTTGGGTATAATTTTAACAATTAATTAATGTTTATCAACAGTTAAAAAATAATTAAATTAACAACCGTTACAGATTTCTTTTTAAATAATTAAAAATGTGACTACATACGAGTCCTCAGAGTGTACATGTCTACATGTATGAAAACCTATTTCTACCACTGAGAAAAATAAATAAATAAATAAATAAAAAAATTTTTTATCTATAAGTAAAAATGTTGTTATTACCTCAAAATTTTGACTTGACATTTTGAGATAATAAACCAAAATTCTGTCTTACGGATGGCAAAAAAATGTCGGTGGTGGAAAGAAGCAACTCGAAAATTTTAGTTTTGGCCTAAACACAACTTCCATCAATTTGTGTTTCGTCCCAGTCTAAGTAAAAAAGTGTGGATAAAAACTGTCTGACTCCACCACTGCTGCGCCCGGAGAATATTCAGCATTACTGCTCAATTAAAAATGAATTACTAGAACATTAAACTTCAATCAGGCAACTGATCAATGAATCGAATCCTCGTTTCTTGTCCCGTCTCATTTATATTTCTAAATCTTTTTAAACATTTCGAATGATCCAGACAATTGACTCTGAGTAATCTGCTGTTTTTCAGATGATTTTCAGTCACAGTCTCTTGCTTAATTTGCCAATAACTGTACACCATTACTGTTTGCACACACCTTTGTTCTTTATTGTCTGTTTTTATTAAAGCAAAGACAAAAGTAAGGCACTGCCCTCCAAACAGTTCATTTTATGAGAAAACATAAACAGTACCAAAAATATATTATATTCTCCATAATAAATATGTGATTATATCATTTATAATAACTCCTATGGCCCAGCCTTAGTGGTCAGTAATTTGTATATAGATAATATTAGGTTTCTGAAAGGGTCCACACATAAATATGGACCTGTTAGTTTAAGCACTCAGTTTCCCCTTTTAAGGACTTTCACAACACACTGTAACAATGTAGTAACTTATCAAAGGGAACATTATAATGTATTATATCTATTAATAAATGATTATATGGAGTTATCACAGTTATGTCTACAAAGTTTGTATAATTAGAGAATATAGTCTGCATGCAGTGCTTTTGCAATAAACCTCAAGCACACTTGTTCTTATTTTATAACTCTGAAAATTAGAAATATAAAGACTTTATATTCATATAAAAACTAAAAAAGTGTAACATTCGTCTTCTAATAATGCCACAGATTTGCATATTATCTAAGAAAAGCATCAACTTTCTAAAGAAATCGAGCAGCTGCACGTTGCTCGTTTTGAAATGATAAGAGCCGTCATTTTCACTTCCATCACATTTCCTTGACATCCTTTATCGCGCGCACTGTGACTGCGCTGAAATCAAACTTAGTGTATTGCCAGGAAGGCAGGGCCGTCGATCACAGTGAGAGGATGGTTGGTGAGTGCAGGGAGTGATCCGATTGGTCACCGCTGCTGCTGCTGCGGCGATGAGCTATCCCACAGGGCTGTGGGGCCTGAGACTGCTGGACACTTCCCTGGTGTGATGTAACGTGGGATGTGCTGGAGGCACTGGTGTCTAAAGAGGCAGAGGGGTAGGTGAAAACTGTGCCAGCTGTGAAGGACATGATAGAGGGCGTGGAGAGAACTGGGGTGTGGAGTGACTCTGATTCAGTAGCAACAGCAGAGGCGGTTGATGTTACAGGCTTTGTGGGGATAGTTATCCTTGGTCTGGGCTTCGCCAGCTTTGTTGGTGGTTTGAGTGAGGGTCCAGGACTGCAGGAGTCCGCTGGCTCTAGTTTGATGGCTCCCAAAGAGGAAATGGATGGACCTGAGTCAGAATCCGAATCAGAGTCCTCTATTTTGCAAATGGGTCGGTGAGCTTCCAAGACCAGTTCAAGCTTCTCTTTCTCCTTTTGTAGTTCAGCTATTTCCTTCTGCAAGCGGGACTTTTCATCCTCCAGCTGGTCCGTCTCCTACAGCAGGAGAAAGACAGTTAGATTCATTCATGCCTGACTGAGACCAACACCTTATATTTGGAGTAATATTATTATTATATTAATGATCACTCACAGTTTGAAGGGACTCTGTCAGCTCCCGTCTCCGATTGCGACACTTTGCTGCTGCCAGTTTATTCCTCTCCCTTCTTATTCTGCGCCTTTCGACTTCTTCCTGAGGTAACTGAAGAGGAGGAGAAAAATTACTACAAAACACAAAGGCGGCCTAAACTCCTGAACTGGATTAATCCGGCTTGTTTTAGGCAAACAGCTAATTTCAAAACATCACATGCACAGTGAAATTCCACCACAGGCAGCATGACACAGGTGAAATACTCCCACCATGTGTGCACACTGAGTCATCACAGTCATGGCAGCTGCAGGATTGAAAAGCGTCTGGGCTTTTGTGCCTTTGTAACACCCGAACTCTGACTTCATCCAACACTCTACTGAATAATTGCAGTTAATCCAACATTTCCCGCCCTTTCGGGGTGATGAGTCACGCTCAGACCCCTACAGTGACTCAGGTGTGAGTCACAGAACATGACTTGCCCCTGTGAGTCACATGACAGTCCACTTCCTGTTCAATGAAATTACAACTCTATGACGAGGATGTGTGCCAACGCGTGCCTGGGGAAACTTACAGAATTACTCTGTGTAGGTGCTGGAAGTCAAATGTAAAGTTATTTTGAATGGAGTGATGTTTCTATAGTAAGAAAAAGCTGAAAATCACCTGTTAATTTTACTGTCAACAAAAACTCACAGTAAAAAAAAAAGGAGAGTACATCAGTGTGTGTTTAACTCCAGAGCTGAGAAAAAGATTTACATATATTTACATATTAACATATCTTTACATTTTCTTCCTATTTCTCCATACATCTAGAGGAAGTGTGACTATTGTGTCACAGAGAATTACAGGATATTACGCACTGATTACACAAAAGTGATTGAGCCACACTCCACACCTCAGCATCCACACCACATTCCCTCAAGGGAGAATACAACTCCCAAGAGGGCTCATTCACTTGTTTCTTAATGGAAAAACAAAAAACCCACAATCATTTGAGAGCTATGTGCTTACATGTTCATCATTCCTGCGCCTTGTTGAAGACGGACTGTTTGCAGAAGCTCTTATGAGCCCTGGTCTGAGAAGGTGAGACTGGGAAGGTGGTGGAATCAGCGGCCTCGCCCCTGGGTGGACTGGATAAGGAGGTACTGGTGATCGCGAAGGGCCTGGTGGATGCATGAGCGAGGGCTGGACCAGCCACTGGAGGTCCTGGTTGCTTGTGATGGCATTGAGGCTGGGGATAAACTGACTGGCCCCTGCCATTGTAAACTTCTAGGGAAAAAGAAAAATAAACAGTTTGAAAGAAGAAGATTTTATATAATGAAATATTCACAATAAGTAACAAGTGCAGGATAAAAAGTGTAAACTAATATTATTGTGTACCTATTATATAACTATTATTATTAAATATTATTATTTTTTATCTATTACTTGTACAACTAAACTAAATTAGAATATGATGATATAACAGCTTTAAATTTGTATTCTTTAATGTTAGCTAGAAAATCTTTTAATTATTTCTCAAAACTTTAACCGTAATGTTCTTATTTGACCCCTAACCTTTTACCCATTTCAGTCAGTGACAGCACACCTACCTGCTCCTGTTGTGTGGCTGACGTTCTGGTGTTTCCTAGGGAAGCAGGGTTTGTCGCAGAGCTGCCTGTATACGGCGGGTTGCCTCTTTCTTGACTCCCAAAGTTTCGATACATCCTCTCTTTCTCAGTGAAAAGAAAACTGAATCCAGCTGTGGCTATATAGTCTTCAGTTCTCACGAAACTAAGTGGTTGAGTCTTGTGTTTTAATTCAAATCGGGGGCAAGCCCACCGACTTGCGTATTCGGTAGAGTCCAAAGAAGTCTTCAAGGGGGAGCGAGGAAAGAAATATCTCCTTGTTTTTTCCCCCAGTCGTCCAAAAACCTTCGAAAACAACTTTCAGCGCTCGCGGTAGTCCTCAGTCGTACATCCAGGATCGGAAGTCTGGGAATGATCGTGAGGTTGTAAACTCTTTAAGCAGCACTATATGCGCACCACGCCCCTCTGTACTTACGGGAAATAGTGTTGTCTGGAACCTCTCACGAAATTCTCCACGTGTCGTGACGTCATTTACCATATTTGGTGAGAGTTTCCTCCAGCGACTAGTACAGGGATTCCTCTCAAAGACAGCCCACACCTCGTGCTCTGAAACTGGCGCTGTAGTGATTTCTCTTATCTGGAGGAGGCTTAAAGCACTGGGTACACTTTATAACTGAAAGCCAAAGCACGAAGACTCTTTGTTTACACTGCAGTGAAATTTGTACATGTTATCAGTACAAGGGTAACCAGTGAAGATAAGGGTTGGAGTTTAAAAAAAACACACACAAAAAAACCAAAAACAGATTGCTCAGAGTTTCTCACACTTAAAAAAAACACTGATTTATTTTTATTGATGCGCACCTCTATTTCCAGGGATTATGGAAAGTTTAAGACATTCCTGTTTAGAAGCAAACATGAAACAGTGACTAAAAGTATCAGTGTGACGTAACTCCCCACCTTATCTCCATTAGAGATAGGCTAAGGAGCAGGTGGTTTTTATATACCTCTTGGTAAAGTGTTTCTTAGGCTGGGAGATCATGTCTCATCAGCTGGCTTGGGAACACCTCACTGTCCCCCAGAAAAGGTAGATTTGGCTGTGAAGAGGTCTAGGCATCTCTGCTTAGACTGCTGACCCAGTGACATGGACAACCAGTAGAACACTGATGCATAGGTGGATTAAATCAGTTCAGCAAGCTGCTACTGATGGTGGTGTAATGATGTGGGTGATATTTTCTAACTGAACATCATTTAAACACTACAGTATAACTGAGTGTTCTTGCTTACCACGTCCATCCCTGACCACACAGTACTCATCTTCTGATGGCTTCTTCAAGCAGAATAACGCACCTCGTCACAAAGCTCAAATCACCACAAACTATTCTTTTGAACATGAGTTCACTGGATTCAAATGGTTTCCCCAGTCAGCAGATCTGAATCCAATAGAGCACCTTTGGGATGTGGTGGACCGGGAGATTAATAAAACTGTTTTATCATTAAACTCAATGTAAATTAATACTTGCACTTTAATTTTCTGTAATGATCTCTCAGATTTCTTTTGTTTAAGATAAATTAATTTGATTTTACACTTTTTTGGTTGATGTTTTTTAGTTTTTATATGTTATGTACTATTCTATTTCCACTTGTATAAACTGAGTTGTTACACCTCATGGGGATTCAAACAGCACATTTTTCAACTGAAATTATCCTTGAAGATAGATCAGAGAAGTTTCTAGAAGTTATTTGAACATAATTTAAGCATATTCAGTAACAGTTTAAGTATACTACCTTAAAAATAACCCTAACAAAAAAAAATCACGGACGACAGAAACCTTTACACAACAGGGGTAAACCCTACTGCTGTCATCTTAATAACAAACAGATGTAACCAATAAATTTTCTGATGAGTAAAACACATTTTTATATCTTATATATAAATCTATTTGAAATGTGTCATGTATCCTATGGGGTTAGCTGGCGGCACTTTTTTGGCTGCCACTCTCACTTTTCTAACCACATCAGTGTGCATGGATGCTTGTGGATATGAGTCAGTCAAATGGCAAAAAAACTGCTTACTTACTTCACCACACATTTCAACTTCTGTTTTTTACTTACAAGGATAATATAGTAGGAAACGGCTTAACAGACTGGTAAAGAGTGCCTGGACAGTCTCCTAGACCCTGTAGAGGAGGTGGGTAATAGGAACCCCCCCCCCCCCCAATCACTGTGAAGGCCCTGAGCAGCTCCTTTAGCAGTAGACTGTTACAGCTCACACCACTTTATGCACGAATATAAAATAAAATAATAACAACTTTGGTGTATTTTACTTTATATAGCAGCTATCTGTACATAGTATTGTATTTTTAACGCTATTTTCTTTTCTATTTTTAGTTTGTAATCTATCTTTAATTCACTTTTTCTTCCTGGCCCTCGTGCTGCTGTGACGAATGAACTTCTCCAGTGTGGGATCAAATAAAGTCAATGTCTATGTCTAGCTAGTAAAGATTAAAAAAATACATGGTGCAGATCTGGTAAACGTAGCATGTCCCAGCAGCTGCTGACCTTGCAGTCCCTGGGGACAGAGTTCCCGGCTGCTGACTGTTGCATCAGTGTCTCATATTACTGCCAGTGCTTGCTCCAGGATCAGTATTTTTCAAGGTTAATTACAAAGACAGATAGCTGTCTACTTGAAAAGGTGTGTTTTGGGGAGGAAAAAGAAGATGTACACGTGTGTTTCTGTGGCCAAGAGAAAGAGGGTGAGAGAGCGAGAGACACTGAACATTGCACTTTGGATTCAAATTTCATTTTACCAACAGAGTCTGTGAACAAAAGCTGAAACTGCCCCGGCCAAGACATTTTCCAGATTTAATACCTGTTGTTCAATGACACATTTCAATGAGCGTAATGTTTCAGATTTTTGCAACTACACCCTGTAATAATAAAGACAGACATCACTGTTTATGGTGTCATATGGGACAGTAGGATAAAGGTGAGCGTCACATAACTAAAGCTTCAGGAATGCAGTGATGACACACCTGCAGTAACTCTGTTGGGACATGCCACAACTTGTCTGTTACCCTTTTTTTTTCTTCTCCCTGATTACACCTTCATTCATCAGCTGGAAGTTTTTCTTTTAATTCAAGACAAGTCTGGTTTATTTATGAAATAGATAAACATCAGTGTAAAGAAAGGAGGTAGTGCTTAAATGTTACATTTTTTTATTCTGAGTGTGAGTGAAACCTGTTGGTTTCTGTTTTACTCAACTTTTTCCCTCTAAAAGTTAGGGGCAAGGGGGGGAGAGGGGGGAAGTGTAGATTCCATTTCAATTTACTCATCCTGAAAAAAAAACATTATCCACACCCACACACACACCCACCCACACACACACACACACACCCGACATACGTGCTTCACAAAGCATAATGCTACTGTCATGCCACAAAGACTTTATTTATTTGATTTAGAGGGTGTTGCATTTCACACCTATTTAATTTATGATCACGCACCATGAAGGAGATTATCTTACAGTAATCGTGCCATGCTTGTGCCAGGACAGTATTGACAGTGCCAGCCACTGACATACTGTCTCAGGTCTCAAATAAAGATGTAATTGGGTATAAATATAACACTAATGCAAATTTCTTGCTGTGAAAATAGTTAGAAATATATATTTTTTTTTCTGTTTTGTTAGCCTGAAATTTTAAATAGAAAATCAAAAAATTTATATTTAAAGTACAAAATGACAAAATACTACTGATAGTTGGTGAGAGAGCTGATAAGAGGTATGAAATTGACGGATATGTAGCAAATATAATTAACTATCAAAAGATTAAGGACTACTGGGAAACAAATGTTCTGTTAGTGAAACTAAAAGTATGTTGGTGCAGCTGATCTAAGTGGAAAAATATCTAACCCCTTAAATGTCGGTTATGATGCCCTGGAACAGAAGGAGGGCTTTTGGACTTTTGTTTTTTTGTCCTTAAGAATAGATTACATGACAGAAGAGTTCCTGTTCTTTTCTTTTTTTTTTTTTAAATTATAGATGAGCAGCATTTCTTTGTAACGTGGAAAAACTGAGATGTATCACTTTTAAGACATTTCATTCTGTTCATTATCAGTTTTTTAG
>VUQG01016393.1:15727-53220 GCA_015106755.1 Etia nguti | reverse complement strand
TCATTTTTCCCCCCTTTTTTTTTTTTTTCTTTTTTTTTCTTTTTTTTTTTTTTTTCCTGTTTTTTTTTTTTTTTTTTTTTAAATTATAGATGAGCAGCATTTCTTTGTAACGTGGAAAAACTGAGATGTATCACTTTTAAGACATTTCATTCTGTTCATTATCAGTTTTTTAGGACTCAACAGTTCATTAGAAATTCATGATACACTTAAACCTTTTTGAGAAAGGCAAAACAATTTGGTTTTTTAAGCTTATTAGAAGATCAAACCCATTTAGGATTAAATTAGGCTATATGTTGCCCAGGAACTAAGGAGTTTGATGCACCTAGTTTTGGGTGACGGGTGTCAAACCTCTGGCCTGCCAAGGGATCTAAAGCAGGCCACTTAATGTCTTTAGAAAATGAGAAAATTACAGATGAGGAAGGGTTAAAATTTAGGACTTTTCATTGTATTTTGTCCTTAAGAGAATGGTTTAAATAATTCATGTTCAAACCTCTCAATGACGAATGATTATTTTTGAAAATGAAGAAAAATTATGAAAGAGGTTATTGAGTGATAGTTTTAGTGATGCAGCCCACTTAGGATCAAACTGGGTTGTAAAAAAGGAGCAAGGCTACCAGAAAAAGTAATACATATACTTTGTTAGCAGCAGCTGCTAGACTAAAAGTTAAAAACGAATAACTTTAAAGAATCTAAAATACAATAAATCACAGTTTTCTTAATATCAGCCCAAGAGCAATTTGAAAACCCCCAACAAATGTTTGGCTTTCATTTCATCAGATCATCTTAATAAGTGAGTAATTAATAGCCATAAAACAATGAGTCAGTTTATAGCAGTGATGCTATTGAAACTGCTCCAAAAATTTCCAACAACCAACAACCACATCTGACACATCAGAAATGAAGTATAACAAATACCTGCACATACATTTTAGTCATAGTAGTCGGTGGCTTCTTCACTGAATATACCAGGTTTGGTAACATTCTGAAAACAGGATTAAAATAATTTTTTATAACAATGTCTTGGAAAGGCAGCTCTGGGATAAGTTAAACACATTATTAGGGTAGTGTTTATATATTTATTTTAAAAATATTTCAGGCTATTTGCATTTAATATCTCCATGAATTGGGATTCGATAGTTTTACCTATTTTGCATATCTTTCATTGAAGCGTAGATGAAACTAATACAACCAACATTTTCTAAACACATAAAAATACCTGGCCTAATAAACCCTGATGAATTAAGTTAACCCTTTACTTGGTTTATTCATGTTAAATTGTGTTTATTACACTATTTCAACAGATAGCAGAACAAATTATCTAAGTGAATTCACCTTTTAATGAATACAAATGTGTAGGTAGCTGGCAATCCATGAAGTCATTAGTATCACATGTTTTGATGGAAAGGTTTTATTAGACTTTGAAAGGAAAAGTGATTAGATTAAATGCAAATAGAAAGTGGGTGATACAGTTTCTCTCTTAGTTACCCAGTCTCTTTCTTTCATCCTGTACCTGCATGTATAGTTTTGAGTGTGCTTTACTTTGCATTTCCATTTAATCATGCAAAGGTCTTAAGTCACCCCTTATTTCCTCATATTTTCTTAGGAAAATATGAAATAGGTGCAGCGATTTATTTTCAACACCAAAAACATACATGGAAATACAGTATAAAAGGCAAAAATAGAGTTTGTACAAATCTAATGAGCTTCAAAGTCAACATTTCATAAGACAACCTATATTCTTCAAAACAGCTTCTGGAAGGAAATTCAAAGCTCTTCTTTGGATGTCGGAAGCCTTTGGTTCTGTTCTCTATCAAGATGATCCCAAACTGCCTCAATAATGCTGAGGTCCGATTTGGATCCATAACTCCATAGGAATTGCTCGCACCAATTTTCAGTCCAGTTCTTGAGTAATTAGGCATACCTCAGCCTTTTCTCTCTGTTTCATTTCCTTAAGAATGGCTCCCTAACAGTCACCCTTTCACTGAGACCATTTGCGATGAGGCTTTGGTGATGGCTCAACTGAAAATGCATCTCTCAGGTCCTGTATCAGGTCTTCGCTGGATTTTATTTTCTATTTCTCAAGGAGATTACTTTTGGATACTGTTCATCTACTCTAGATGAACAGTTTTGCTTCTGTCCTCCACTCCAGTTTCCTCAGATTATTTTAAGGACCGCACTGCACACCATGCAGAGATGTGCAAAATTTTCAGCTAATAGCTTTTTGGGAATCACCTTGTTGGTGCAAAAAAATGTTTTATGCCTGCCAAACTGTGTTATATTTGGGATATATTTTTGTAGATTTAGATCAGTGGTTCTGGACTCAAGATTAGTTTAAAAACGAACAAAAAACCAAAAAAATAAATAAAACCACCCAGTGTCCAAAGAGAAACACCGAAAGCTCTTCAGCAAGCCCGGAGATGTATTGCTCAAGAAAACCTTTTAAAGAAAAATCAGAGAAAGTCGGGCTCCTTGGAAGGAAAATATAAAGAAGGAGGGATGCTCAAGACTTTTGCACAGTACTGTACTTTTTATTCCACTGCAGCTTCCGTTTGCTAGTTATTTTGCATTATTAGGTTTTTAAGTTGTTGCTTCCTGAAAGTAACTCGTACTCGTATTATGAGCTGTGTGTTGTGCTGTGTACTCTGCCTTGTACTTACATCGTTTTTGCCACGCAGGCACACTGAGATCCACCAACCGCAGTGGATGGGTGGGATCAGCACTCACTGATAGCCACGTAGCTAGCTACCAACGCTAGCTGTGTCGGTAAGTGCTCTTATCCTCACAGTTTTCTTTAAAAATCAAAACAATATATTATCCCCCAGAACAGACAGGGTATTTGGACATGCTTAACGCTACTGCCGGAGCTTCTTATATCGGCTCCCTTGTTCTGCCTAGTTTGAGCTAAAAAGAGGATGTTGTTAACTTAGCTAGTTTGGCTAGGTAGCATTTTGTTAACATTAAGTGGAAGCAACAGTAAGTGTGTGTTAGCAGCGTAGCTAGCAGGTGTTAGACAAACGCTAGTCCCTTCCAACATCTAGGGTGTTAACCCAATGTCAGCATTAACGTTGGCGTAATGCACAGAGATTTAATGCTAAGTAAGCAGAACTGTTGCTAACGTGTCATTGTCTTTATTTCAAGCTAACGTCAGCGAGTGTTACAATGGACTTGCCACATCATGGGTACCGAGCAAGTAAGTGAATCACCATGGATTGTTCTGTCTGCAAAATTTCCTCAAATATCCTCACTTCCTATTTTTTTCTGGTCACACAGGGTTCACCAAACTCAGCTGGTTGCTGTCACGTAATCAGACATGCCAGTTTGTTAGGTACACTTACGTATCTTGATGTAGGTTATAACTGTTATATGATCGTATATTGTGCTACATACGATTAGATACTCACCGGCCACTTTTTTAGGTCTACTTTGCTAGTACGGTTTAGCTGGCTGAACTGGCTCAATTCTGCGTGGCACAGATTCAACAAGGTGCTGGAAACAGTCCTCAGAGAGTTTGCTCCATGTTGATATGATATCATCACACAGTTAGTGCAGATTTGTTGAGTGCACATCCAGGACACTCTGGTTGTAAAAAGATGGACATGGTCAGGAGGGGGCCCAAAGTGTGCTCAGAAAATATCACCACCACCAGCATGAACCATTAATACAATATGGGATGGAGCCATGGTTCATGTTATTTACACCATATTCAGATACTACTATGAGAACAGCACATATCTTATTGTGCACTTATAGATGGAGGGTTGTTTATCTTGGTAAGTGGTGTTTTGAGTTACTGCTGCCTTCCTATAAGCATGAAACCATTCGGCCAGTCACCTATGACGTCTGACATCAACAAGGCAATTTCACCCAGACAATTGCTGCTAACTGGATATTTTCCCTTTTTTCAGACCATTCTTTGTCAACCCTAGAGATGGCTGTGTGTGAAAATCCCACTACATAAGCAGCTTCTGAAATAGTCAGAGCAGCCTAACTGACACAAACAGCCATGACATATTCAAAGTCACTTAAATCACCTTTCTTCCTCATTCTTATGCTCAGTTGAACTTTGGTAGGTTTTCTTGACCATGTGTGCATGCCTAAATGTACTTTCTGCTACTTGATAGACTGATTAAATATTTCAGTTAACAGACAGTTGAACAGATGTGCCTAACAAAATGGCTGGTATAATTGCTTTGACGTAAGAGTATCATGCAAGGCAAATTAAACCAAAAACAGGAAATTGCTGTAGGTGGGATTTTCTGTAGAAAAATGGTGAGGAACACTGGTGTGCCTTGAAGCAATACTTGTGCATCTCAGGAAAGTTGCATCAACAAATCATTATTATTGGAGCTGCGGGAAAAGTAATGAATGACATTGACATTTATTAGTGTACGTCAAAGGTCGGGTAAAGCAAAAAGGATCACTTTGTTGTGTGGACAAAACCACCTCAAGACACTGAAAATTACTGAAAAAGTCTTACCTGTCTCTACCTGTCTGGCTTCAGCTGAACCAGGTATGTCAGTGGGCCTCAGCCTAAGTTAATTACTGTTTAGAAAAACATCCTTCTGAAAAAGAGCAAAGGATCTTAACCATATACAGCAAGAACATTTGTTGGATTGTGTGAAAATGGCTGATGAGGTCATGTATCTAAGTTGGATACTAGTGGAGCTTAACACAAAGCAAAAAATAAATAAATAACTAAAGGTGTCATGCCCAGAGGTGCTTTTGGCTTGTTCTTTAATGTTCCTTAGGGAAAAGAAGTTCCCAAGTCCTCTTGTGTACCTCACTACTAACTAGGTGTAAATATTGGAGGACCTTGAGGATCACTGGGAAATTAATATTTTAAACAGGCACTTGTATTTTTTTTTTTGGTTTAGATTTTCACTTATAAAGCTCCTTGTTATATTTAGATACTCTTTTACTGTATTTCATTCCCCTTCTTTCTATTAAATTTGACTCTAATTTTTTGCTTATTGGGCTGTTTTTTGCCGCACATGATTTTTTTATTCTATTCAGCCCTTCTTATTTTAAGCTATTTTCTTATAGGTTGTGTTTTAATGTTTTGGCTGCTGTAAAACAATAATCCTCTTTTTTTTTTTAATGAGGAAAGGATATATTTTCTTATTAATTAATCATGTGTTATCTTGCACTCCACTAAAATGCTTCTTTTGCTTTGAGAAGTAATAAATTGTGATCTCATTAACATATTATAGTGGATTTCACTGTCAGTGGTTAATAAGTGGCATGCCTGAATGTTTCAGTCAGTTAAATATAAATGTTGTCATACTCTCTGTTTACCCTCCTTTGTTCATTTTTCCACAGCTAAGCCGAGAGCTCGTGCGGCCCCACCTGCAGGTGACTCCGTCCTGTTTGAAGACACCAGCTCAGCAGCTCCTGCAATGAACAGTCAGGGGTATTACACTCCTGGGTACAATATGGGAGGACCCTCAAATGACATGCAAGGAGGTGGTGGGATGAATAACCTCTTTGCTGACCCAATGGCCAATGCTGCAATGATGTACGGCTCCTCCTTAGCCAACCAGGGAAAGGATATGGTAAACAAAGAGGTGAGTCTCCTATTTGGGGCTGTTTGCGACTTGATATGTAGCACCAGATGTGATTGAATGGAAGGTGGGGTGCTAACCAAGGGACTTGTAATTAAGGTCGAGATCTGGACTGGTAAATGGTCCAGCTTTAAAGCTGCCACACAATGTTCTCTGTAGTTTTTATTTTTTGTTATTTATTAATTTGAGCTTCTCTCTTTTGTACCTTGTCTGAGTTATTTGTTTAGCCATGTTTTATTTAATTTTATTGAATTATTCTACTTTATTTAAGCTCTTCTGGTATAGGTTGTGTTCAGTGTTTTGGCATCTATAGCACAGTAACCTCCCAACGTCTGGGATCTTTTAGGACATTTGGTTCTAAGTAGGACTAGAGTATCTTAAATACAGCACTTTCCTTTTCAGCAGGGACAGAACTAATGCACTCTTCTGTGTAGATGGCTATTTTTGCGCTGTTTTGTTTATTTTTTCCCTAAAGTGTCTCCTGCTGTTGTTCATAAGTTCATAATGTATTTCCCACCATCCCACACGAGCACAGAGATGAGTTATTTTCATTGACACAGGAGCTCTCCAGGGGTAATATTTCCTGCTTTCCAGCTACTCTCCCATACCCTGAAACATTCTGGTGTTGGTCATATCCAAAGCCATTTCACGGTCGAAACTTCAATGTGTCGGGGTTGTTATTTTAAGTGACACGTTTTCCATCAACTAGACTATTTTTTGCTCTTCTTTTTAATATTAAATAACAGTTGATGAGTGTCTTCACAATTTGGGGGAAAAGAGCAATTTAAATACATGCAGCACATCAATAATGAAGATATTGTTTTCCTGGTTTGGCAGCTTTGATGCACAACATGCCAAAATGATGCCTAATGCTGAGGAAAGGACCAGCCTCTTGTAAAAATGATTATGACTCAACTGTATTTATTAGTTTTGGCTGACTTTCATGTCTGTTTTTGTTAATATTTGCATTTCCTCTGGCTTTCAGTTTAGCAGATTCATGTCTGTGAACAAGCTGAAATACTTCTTTGCTGTCGACACCAGATATGTACTGAAGAAACTTTTGATCCTCATGTTCCCTTATACACATCAGGTAATCTGAGCCTTTTCAGAGTCAACATAAGGGAGACTACATGACATTTATCAAACTTAAGACTGCATGATAATTTTCTCTGATATGTTTTGAAACACATATCAGCCACTTTATCACTTCTGCAGCTTCGTTTTTGAACATTATTATGCTCTCTGACTACTTGTTTGGGTATAAAGACACACTGAGCTCATTCAGTTCCTGCACATTGTAACTTACTCAGATTGTAAATATGACACCACTCCAAACAATATGTGCCTTGATAATATGCAGACTACGCAGGATGCAGAGGTTCCTTAAAAGACCAGGGTCACATTGTATTTACGGTTAACTGCTATGTAGCGATTATAAGCTGCTCAAAATCAATAATAGACAAACGCGTATTGTATGTGTAGCTAAATCTAGATAGCTTATTCCTTTTGTCTTTGTTTTCATAAACTATTTAAAAAACAAAATGGGACACCACTGCTCTGAGTCACACAAACATCCAACACCTAGGGCACAAGAACTGTAGCTCATTTTCAGGTTATTCCATATAAAGTGCCCTCTAAAAACATATGTACACAGACTGGAAATTCCAATTGTTTGTGTTCACAGACACACATTATCTGTTTGTTTTTCATGATTGTCAACATGAATTGAAATTGATATATTTTGGTAAGAAGCATGTGTCTGCAGTACATATATCAGCTTTTATGTGTCACCGTGACAACCACAAAAAGTTTTAAAAGATATGGCAACCACTGTATTTGAACCCAGACCTTTTTATGAACCTAACCAAGTTGTTGTCCGTGACCAAACCTAATTGAATCGTTTATAATCCTAATTAATCGTCATTTTGAATTAAGAATGTGCTAAAAATAATCCTAAAGAAAACATAAAATGCCATCATGTGTACTACTGGAAATGAACTTTTTGTTTTGAGAGGCAAAATGATTCACTCAATCAGTCCATCCAGTACAAAATATGGACATGAGTCAGTACATGTGAAACTGGACAGATGAAAAATGTATTTAAGAGCACAAATGCGAGGCTGGGAAAATGCTATCCATGTGCACGAATCAGTAGATTAGAAGTCTTTACTATGATAAAGAATAATAGTCTCTTGCACAGTTAGAACCTTTTTGGGGGGGGGATTTCACTGCAACAACACAAAGGTGTCTCAATTTGGCTGTTATAAACCAAAAGATATGGCTTTTGAGGTCACGGCATTCCCATAAAAAATTCCATTCAGGAGTCTTTTAGTGTGATGTCTCTACTTTTTAATATCTGTGGTTAACAGCGGATTAAAGTTCACATTGCACATCATCCTGCTGCTGCATATGTGGAGCTAAAACTGGCCTTCTACTGCTCGATTGTCAATTTTTAAAAAATCTGCAGCGCTCTGCTTTCCTTGTAATTAAAACAAGCTGACTTGGACCTGAATTTTTTTGTTCCCTGAGGGTGATTCGTGTCGTATTTGTGTTTTGTATTTGTGTTTTTTGGCAGGATTGGGAAGTTCGTTATCATCGCGACACTCCACTGACTCCAAGACAGGATGTGAATGCACCAGACCTTTACATACCAAGTCAGTTTTATGTACACACAAAATCATTCCAGGCATAATGTTTTGGGATGTTTGTGTAACAATTTAAGTGGGGGGTTTTTTTTGTTTTATTTTTTAATTTTTTAGCGATGGCTTTCATCACCTACATTTTACTCGCTGGAATGGCTCTTGGCATTCAAAAAAGGTGACTAATCTTTCTTCCGCTCATTTGTTTTATGACTCACAGAGAATCTGTGTATGTGAGATAAGCTAAATGTTGGCGTTGTGTGCAGGTTCAGTCCAGAGGTCCTCGGCCTGTGTGCCAGCACTGCCCTCGTGTGGGTCATCATCGAGGTCTTGGTGATGTTGCTGAGTTTATATCTGCTGACGGTACACACCGATCTCTCCACCTTTGATCTCATCGCCTACAGTGGATACAAATATGTTGGGTAAATAAATCACAGATGCACATATATTTGCAAAATGATTTTTTATTATTTAGAAATTATTTGCGAAAGCTGCTCCCAGTCATGTATCGTTTTTAAATAAATCATGCTGAATAAAAAAGCATTTCAGTTTTACTGAGTGAATGTGTCTGTTTATGTCTTCATCCAGGATGATCTTCACAGTGTTGTGTGGCTTGCTGTTTGGCAGTGATGGCTATTTTGTGGCGCTTGCTTGGTCCTCCTTTGCCCTAATGTTCTTCATTGTGAGTATTTTCAGACTGTATTGACGGCGTCCTTCAAATCTAAAGTTTATAAATTTGATGGACTTGAGTATTTACATTTTGTCAGTCTAAATCAGGTGTGTTAAATTCATTTCCTGGGCCAGATTGTAAAGTGGGTCACACTGCTACAACTATTGTCTGATAATCATTTTTTAAAAAGAAAGAAAAAATGCTCTTTCTTTCATTTCTTGTTCTTCTTTCTTCTGTTATTTAATTGTCTCTTACTTCACTGATACTTAGGCACAAAAGACAGTACAAAGTTCAAAATTTGCGCGCGCTCCCCTGCAGTTTTCTCATTTTGCAAAGCCGTGCAGTGGGCTGAATGAAATTCCAGGCGGACTGCCTAACAAGCAGAAAAGCCCCGGTTCAATCCCAGGAGGAGACAAAAATCCCATTGGGGTTGCATCAGGAAGGGCATTCGGCATAAAAACTGCCAAATTAAACATGCAGAGCTTACCCGCTGTGGTGACCGCTGTAAATAAGAAACCAACTATGTAGTAGGAGTAGCTTCTTTTTCTCACACTTTTTAAACTGAGAATGATAAATGATAAAGAATCATGCCCCTTTTTAAAAAATATTTATAAAAAATATTTTCAAAGTTATGTTTTTATCGTTTAACTCACTAAAACTACAATGACTGTATTTTCCGCACGATAAGGCGCACTGAAAATCCTTTAATTTTCTCAAAAATCGACAGTGCGCCTTATAATCCGGTGCGCCTTATGTATGAATTCTGGTTGTGCTTACTGACCTCAAACCGATTTTATGAGGTATGTCAAAAATCTGTCAAAAAATGTTTTAGTACGACTTTGGTAAACTACGAAGCCGCACCGCTTGATGGATTGTCGGAGCATTACGGCTACCGCAGTCAGGAGCCTCGCGGAGTAATCTGGGTCCAAAACTCCGTCCGCTTCAGGTCCCAAAGTCAAACGATCACTACGGTATCACTGAGATTTAAAAACTATTTAAATTCTTTCATCTTTGATAAAATGATCAGCGTTGCTGCTTTACCAGGTGTAAGTAATAATCAAGTTTAACATCCAGGCATCCATGAAAACAGAGTTTATTAAATTTAACGGCGTTAGAAGTTAGCAGGAAGTTAGCTCGCTAGTTTCCGCCTAAACATGATATACCATGTTCTGACTGAGAGATTTCTGAAAATATTAAAATGTACAGCTCTGCTAACACTTCCGACATAAATGAAGACAGAAAACTAAACAGCAGTGACTTTTGTAGGATTCCTGAAGTTGGACTAGCTGGTATATAATGATGTGCTACGGGATCGCTAGAAACACAGCTATGTTAGCATAACATAAACACAGTGAAGCTGGAGGATGAACGCTAACTTTTTTCCACTCGATAAAAGTGTGAGGGTTCCCGATGGTTAGGGACAAATGCAATCGCATGGCAGGATGCTGTAAACGGACCAAACTTCAGTCAGGAGAACAACTGAGATAATCCATCCACAATACGAGGTTAGTCATTAATATACTTCAACAACATGGGAATAGAGCAGCTGCGAGGGAATTCAACATTAATGAATCAATGGTACGGAAGTGGAGGAAGCAAGAAGAATGAGTTGAGTAAAGTTTGACTTATGTGACTGTTTTGTTTTGCTTAAAGCGCCTTATAATCCGGTGCGCCTTATGGTCCGAAAAATACAGTAATGGAAAAAAGAAAACAATACCAAAAAAAGCAAGAAAAAGCAGATTGATAACCAACATTTACATGCATGCAGCATGCGTACACATCCATATATTTGTCAGATATTTTTTGTTTTTCCAGTTTATCATGTAATGGGGTGTTTACTTTAGTGGCACACAGATTGTACAGCTCTGGGACTATACTGATGTTTGAAATAATAATAGCTGGTGCCAGTTTAGCCTTATCGGGTCGAGCAGGTGACCGCATGCTGCAAGGCTCAATACAGCGGGCCGTGTTCAAATCTAATCCGGGACCTTTTGCTGCATGTCATCTCCTACTCATGTCAAAAGTTGAATGAGGAGTAGTAGTAGTAGCAAAGACTTTAATATGGGAACAGCTGATGTGGAGAGACAGTCAGCAGAAACTCAGTAAAGATACTGTCAGTTTGCATACAGGTCATAGCTGCTATCACACATCGGTAAGTGCTGGTAGACACACACTGGATATCCTTTTCCCCTCTGCTTTCAATCTTTATACTGCTAAAAATTTTCCTTCTTCCACAGGTTCGCTCTCTGAAAATGAAGATCCTCCCCTCGCTCTCCTCGGACTCTATGGGAATGGGATCGAATGCCAAACCTCAGCTCCGTCTTTATATCACTGTGGCATCGGCGCTCTTTCAGCCAATCATTATTTACTGGTTAACCTCTCACTTGGTCAGGTGACTGTGAGGTGTTGAGTAGCCTATAGTCCAGGAGTAGTGGACCCAAAAAAAATGTGGTTGTGAGTGTTTGTATACCTGCCTTTATACGCTCTTTTGTCATTAAACTCAAAGCATACGTAGGCGGTGTTGACTGCAGCGTGCGCTGAGCTTGTTGTTGATTTAACAAGAAAGTGTGACACAGAAATTGTCTCGTCCACCGTAACTGTACAGAACTCTGACAGACGCTTATTTTTCGCCACCTAACCTTGAACAAAAGGGCTTTCACTGAGAGATTTGCTTAATCAGAACCGATATGGTTCAGATCTACTTTTGTATGAAGGCTCGCAACATGCTTTTCAGTATCGACGTTGCACACATGATTCCAGTAACATATTTTGTTTCCACGGTAATGCTGCTGCATTATCTCCCTTTCTTCTGAATCCTGGATTTTATTTATCTACATTTGACAAAGCACGACAATGTTTGGATTTTTCTAGAAAAAATAAATATATTTAGCTTTGTGTACTGAATTCAGACTGCTTCTTTTTGCTTTTTGATCCTTTTTGCTTAAGGTCATAACAGTATAAATGCAATGTAATCTTTAATAGCCTACATTTAGAGTTCATTCATTTTGCTAGAGGTGAAATTACCCTTCATTAACTCAAGTATGTACTTGACTATAGTGGTGTTACTTGAATTGTACTAAAGTATTTTTTTTTATCAGCTGCTGTGGCGTCCACTCGGCAAAGAAGTGAGCAGCTGAAGGAAATTGCCTTCTTCTCTTTCCATTTAGTGCTCATTTATAATTGGACCTTACAGCAGTGTTTGGTTGACATTTGCAGTTGCAAAACATCCAAACCTGCATTTGGAAAATTGCTGCTAAGACATTAATACATAAATTAATCATTACACATGATTTATTTGTCCTTTTGGAAATTTCATTTGTGCCTTTTATCAAATCTAACCACAACAATAGAGACATAAATGGCAAGAAAGTGCGACCGTAACATCACTAAAAAGCAAACGACGATGTGCAAGTGACACCCATATCACGCTACATCATATACTCTCACCTGGATGTGTTCTACAGAGTTATATTACAAGAGGTACAGGGCACAAGATGTGGGCAGAGGTTGTACCCTGTACCTCCAAAATTAAAAATACCAGTCACTAAAACATAAAGCTAGAATGATTTCTACAAATGAATGATAAAAAAGAACCAGTGTACATATTTCCACATCAAGCTGTCGGTATAAACGGAATCCTTTTCTGTAAATGACACTAGTATTTGAATCCCAGGACATTTTCATTGATTACTGTCCCTCTAAGTATTTGTATTCATCTAAAACCTCAATACAATCACCACCCACCACTAACTTTCGATGTATCTTCCTGCTGTTGTTCCTGCTGGTGTTTAAATGAAGAAAACTAGCATTACACCAAGTAACAAACCAGATATGCCTAATACTTTGCTTCATCTTCTCCAATCAAACCAACGATCAGCATGTTATCAGCAAATGTAACATTAAAGACATTAGATAAGTTGCATCCTTTGAAGACTGTGTGTCAGTGTTAGGCAAAAGTGAATGGCTGAACGAGTCTTGGATAAAGAAAGTGATTTGAGTGGAAGCCTGCTTTGTTATTATTTGACCCCCCCAAAAAAACACAAAAACCCTTCATTTCCTGTTTAATGTGTTATATATTGGTGTAGTATGGTAAGCCATAAGTGATGGTTTTGTCAATAAAAAGGCTGTAAAACAACCACTTTTCAGACTTTTGGCTCCTGACAGTTCAGACCCTTATTATATGACTCATCTGTAACCACAAAATACAGTCAGGAGTTTAACATGTATGTCCTTCTACTTTGTAATTTTCACGTGTTTCAAAGCCATCCTGTGGGCCGGACTGGACACTTTGACGAGCCGTTTCTGGCCCCCAGGACCGTATCTTTAATATCCCTTGTCTGCCGCCTGTGGCTGGTGTCAGACCAATTGGTGTGGGAACGCGCTCGGGTACGCGCACCCTGCACAGCGTCCTTATGGTGTCCATGGAAACCACGGACCGCAACAGATCGCGGAGGGAAAGGTGTCCGAATGTAAGTCTACTTCTGAACATCAGGATTTCACCTTTAATTTTTTTTTTTTTTAACGACATCGACATTTAAGAGGAGCTGATTCCCATCAGAGTCCCTGCTTTGGTGATTTGGTGAGTAACTAGTTTATATTATGCGTTTGAAAGACTAGCTAACAGCGCCGAGCGGGTCACCTGTGAGGGGGGGAAAAGGCGGCTTTCTACAATAGCTAAATGAAACTTTATATTGTTCCGCCATTTCCCCGCTGAACTGCTAACTAGAACCATGTGGCTTCACACACAAACCTCCAGAGCCTTATAAGAGTAGATTAGACATGCTATAAGTGGATTGGCCTTAGTTTTGTTTTTTTTTAATAAGTTTAATAAGCCAGGTCATGGTCAACTTTCTCTGGGAGCTGCACTTGTCCTCTGACTTCGTTCGCCTTTGTTAAACTGGAGCAGTAGGAGTGGACTTTGGACGTTTAGTGGATGCTCATCAGAGGGGAACGGGTGGCAAACATTTACCTGCTACGGAGTTCTTATTTTTCCAGCATTTTCCATCTTTTTCTGTGTTTGTGTGGTGATCTAGTATGTTTGGTTTTTTTTTTTTTAATATTAAAAGGTAGCAGTTAAAGTCAGGTATATTATACCTGAAAAGAATAAACAACAACTCACAAATACCGGTACAGTCCTTGCTGTTCCTGCCTGTCCTGGAAGTAATTTGTATCTTGATGACTTCATCTTTCCTCGCTCTGATTCATTTCTTCCTCATCTTTCAGCTGCATGACCCTGGAAGCTTCGCCCTGAGAGTGAGATGGAAAACAGCTCTCATACACTGCCACACTGGTGCCCCTCTCCCACCACTATCAGAGGGCCTCTGCCGTTGTCCTCCTCACCCCAACATACCTCCTCAAATGGTCGCGTTTCACTGCCACTTTCGCCTATCTCTTTCCCGCCATCCCCAACCTCATTTTCTCCAGCAACAACAGAGTCTGTTCACTCCTGCTCCCCTCTTTCACACTTTACAGTGTCTCATTGCCTCGAAGGACAAAGCGTAGCTGACCAAGATGACCTGACCTGTCTCAGCTGGCTGCATCAGAGAGGGGATCTGCTGCCGCTGCAGCCCCTCACCAAAATGACACAGCTGCCTCAGCAGGAGCCCTCCGTGGCTTCCCAGCTTTTTCCTGCTGCTTCATCCAAGCCGCCGTACTCCTTTAGCAGTCTGATTTTCATGGCTATAGAAGATTCTCCACAAAAGAGGCTTCCAGTGAAGGACATCTACGAATGGATTGTGAACAATTTCCCCTACTACAGGACAGCAACGGGTGGCTGGAGGAACTCTGTCAGACACAATCTGTCTCTGAGCAAGAGCTTCAGACGCATTCAGAGGGACAAGAGCCAGGTGGGTGCTTAAATAACAGAACAGCCCCAAACTCATTGATCTGAGTGAACTCCTCATTGAATCCAGATGGTCTGAATTCAAAACATTGGTTACACCTCCCGAAGATGACTTGTGCTGTGTTTTTGAAGACTAACATCTGTTACATGGATTTGTTTGTTTGTTGCAGTCAGTGGGGAAGGGATCGCTGTGGTGTGTGTGTCCAGAGTACCGGCCGGCGCTCCTCGAAGTGCTCAGGAAGACCCACAGTTATCACAGCAACAACAGCAACCTGTTACACAAGCCTGCACTGTGAGTATCTGCAATAGGGATTTGTAAAAACTAGCTTTAGTGCCCCATGCTAACGAATGGCCAGAAAATCCAAAGTGTTCAACAAGAAATGAGTCACCCTTCTTTTCTTTATATTTTACTCTGAAAATGGGGAAATAGAGACAGAGACTTATTGAAATATGTGCAGACATACATGGAAATACGGGTGCTTTTTAAGGCTTGAATGATTCATAGGTCAGCATAAAAATTCCTCTGAAAATGGTCAGGTGCAAAAACTGTAGTGTGAGTGACTGAAAAGGCAGCCAATGTCCAATGAAAGATGTTCAGAGAGCCGCGATAACTATTGGACAAGGCCAATTTTTAAAATTACAGTAAAGTCAGCTACATGGAAGCAAAATAAAATAAAGATTTGAGGGTACGGTAATTGATGTGTAAAGGATCTTCAGTTTTAAAAAGAAAAATATGCAAACATTTACAGGCATCAGCCTCTCTTAAGGATTTGCTGCCTTTTTAGTGAGTTTTTAACACGGTGCTGGCGAAACATTAAGGGGCTTCCACACAGGAAGTGACTCGCGGCGATGTGGTTTCCAGAGAAGTCAGTGACATTCGGTGACTTCGAGTGACGATGGTCCCAGGTTAAACCTTTCTCAACTCCTCTGGTCTCCACGTCACTGCTGATGCAGTCTTTTTGATCCTGTAAATGCATCAGTGCACTGGAGTCTCCTCTGATTGGAACTGAAGCTGATGCAAAATGCTGACTTTATTAAACTGAATATTTGGGTATTCCTTCACTATCTTTTGCCTTTTTTTTTAAATTGCCAAACGTATTCACTGATATATTGCAGAAGTAAGATGAAATATCATCCATAGCTGTCGTCCTACATGCTATTTTTCTTTTAACACAGTATATTTCTCTGCTTACCCACCACATCAGTAAAATCTAATATGTATCAAGTGGAGGAGTGTTTCTAAATAATTTTACATTTTAATGGCTCTCTTGCTGTGATGTGTGTTGTGCGCAGGTTGGATGGAGACAGCTACGAGGTGCCTGCTATGTGTGATTCGATGGAAATAACAGGTCAGGACCTACATACCGGACCCGGTATGAAATTGTTTCAGTCGATTTATTTATTTTATCGGCGGAGTAACAGCCCTCTGTGACACTTTTATCACCTGCAGCTTTTCTGTAGCTTTGCAGCTTTCCCAGCATGCATCATTGTTCCTGTGTTTGTGTTCTGTTCTCATGGAAACTGCCTTCCATTACCTTGGCAACCCGGCAATAGCCTGGCTTTTTATGAGTGCCCCCACCCCACCCCCTCCGTTTTATTTCCAAGCCTCTTTGCCATACTGGCCCACGTCCTCGCTAAAGAATCCCACAAGTGGTTGTTCAGCCAAGCTGCAGGAAGATGGGTTATTAATGTTAATGTTTTCTGTCTCATGCAGATCCTCTTTCTCACACCCTCCTCCTGTCCACCGCCGATAGCCCGATTTTAGCCGAAAACCCGCTGTGCCTTCTGACCCCAGATCACGAGGAGCTCGTCACCATGGAGTCTGTGGAATACCAGCAGGAGGAGGTGTGCGAAGACATGGAGAAGGACCCCCTGTCTGACAGCGGCTACATCGAGCTGCACTATTACGAGTCTCAGCAGTACCAGTACCTTGTGCTGCCGGACGACACCGAGCTGGACCTAGAGACCGTGGAGATCCTGCAGCTTGACGCCGAGGCCCAGGAGGCTGCCGGGTCACTGCTGGACCTAGCAGGCGGTGGATATTAGCTCAGATCCTCAAAGGAACCCTCCTGGGATGACGACACTGCCCTAAAGCCTGTTTACTGCTCTGTAGTGATATTACAGTATAGATCAAATTAACTGATGGAGTATCGTTCCACATAATTTCAGGCTTCCAGTACACAAGCTGAATATATCACCATATCATCCCATCCAGCCTGAACAGAGCCTTCAGGCTGTAAAACTGAGACAAAAGTATTAAAAATTAAGTGATTCCACAGTGATTTTCTAACATGTTAACATCGTTCTCAGGGGTGGAAGGAGTGCTTCGAGCTCAATACAGAGTGCTGTTTCTCGACCGAGAGGTTTCCCAAGTTCAGGCGTGACTAACACGCTGTTGAAATCTTCACGTTTAATGTACAGCGGACAGCACATTGACTCACTTCCACATTGTTACCAGTAAAATATGAATATGTGTTACCCTCTTTCAGTTGTTCTAAGCAGTGACCGTCTTTTCTTTCTGAGAAAGTTTCTGTAGGACATTCAAACATTGAAAGTAAACTGTAGTTGATGGTCTTTGTTGTTTTCAGCAACACTGTTGCTTTGATAGTTGAAGACAACAGATAAAAAAATAATTTATAATGTAGCTGTGATTTTAGATTGTACTTAAGAAGTACAGGGAAGCACTTCTCAGTTATAATAAGTACTTTGAATTTTATTTCTAATGTCCATTATTTTCAAGATTATTTTTGCTTGAGTTTATTTTAATTGCATGATGTCTTCAATCAGGAACAGTTTGATTGACTCACTGCCATTTTAACCACTTTACATGTCGGTTACACTGAAATTCTCTTCGTAAATTGTATGTATTTCCAACAGCTTTGGGTTTTGTAATCTAATAAATAAAATCTGTGATGTCGTTCTTCTGAGCTGTGTATCGGTTGTTATAGTTTTGTTTTTATTTTGTTTTTAATGTTTGTTTTCCACTTCAGTGAGTTTGATGGTTTGGTTTAGTTTGATTTGGTTAAAAGAAGTCTTTAGTATTTGTTTTGTTTAATTATAATGTCAAAGTTATGATTTAAGAAGTTCAGAATAGATTTGTACAGGACAAATAAAACATTTTGTGCAGCCAGTGTATTCACAGTTTTAATATGTGCACCAGTGCCTCTGTATACTGCACTGGGACCCCTACATGTCTTCATGTGGGTGGTGGGCATGTAGCTCTGTGGGCTAATGCCTGACCACCAGGCACTTGCCCCAAAATAGCTTAAGAGCTATTCTACAATTACAGGAAATGTTCTTTACCAGCCATTAATTTGAAAATAGTCCATGCACAAAATACTAAACGTACATTTGTTGTGTGCACCTGAGACAAAATGCGAACCCAGTTGTTGAAAAAGTAGTTCCAAAATATTATTTCAACGCTTCAAAAAAGGACATTTTTCTTTTGCCCCAACTTCTTGATGACCAAATTACATGTCGAATATAACTGTTTCAATATTTTTTTTACACTTACCTTATAATTATTTTGCTGATTTCTTGAAGATCACATAATTTAAAGAACAGTAATTATGAACTGCAAGTTACGTCCCACAACATATGTGCCACCCTGTGACCGAAACTTATGTAGCCTGGAAAAGGAAGAGACAAAACAGTGAGCTTTCATGGCAAAGGCATGAACATCATGGGTAGACCAAAGGTCAGTTCACTTTGACATATTTGGATTTTTCTTGACTTTTCTGATTAAATTGAATGTGTCACTGTAACTAATGTAACCCTGTTACCTAATTTACCAGAAGAGGACAAATGAAAGGTTTTCTTCCTTTATCTTTAAAAACTACATTTATCCTTGACTTTCACAGTCCATTACATCCCACTGCTATCTGGTTTTTTCTGAGAAAAAAACGCTAATACTACCACTATTGCCTTTGTAATAGTTTGAATTATTATGTGAAGAGTGTATTTGAGCAAAGATTTTAAAATAAATACAGAAATTACTGATGAAAACATGTGCGACTCTTGAAAAGGTAGATTTCAAAATTTGCTTAGATTTATATAAATTAAGTTTTATCTGAAGCTGAATAAGTATTTAGTAATGAAGTATACTATCTTTAATTAAATAGTCTACTTTTTTAGGGTCTGGGGTATTGGTGAGATGCACCAAGCATCCACAACTGAAATACCTTTGATGCCTTAACTGTACAAATTGAATTTCTTTAAGGTTTAATATTTGTTTTCAACTGAAAATTATAACATAAAGGGTCTATATTTTACATTTTTTAAAGCCCAAATGGGCTTTAATAATGTATAATGGGTTAATGGCAAAGAAATTACATAAATAGAAAAAACAGGAGAAATAAAATAAAAGAGCCCAGTGAATACAAATGTGATTATAAATCAGTAGGGAGCTTGGCAAGTAAAAAAACAAAGTAACTACAGGTATGAGGAAGGAACGTTTCCTTATATATGTCGTTGTGGCTGGTTTTTGTTTTTTCCCTAGTTAGTTTGACTGCTTGTTTAAAAATAATAATCTTGTTAGCTTTAAATGTTAATTTTCTCAGTCTATCTGCGTCAGGCTTGCTTTAAAAATGCTATTGGATAAGTTTGGGTGTCTCTGTGGGATGAGTTTTACCTGGTGGCTTTAGAGACAGTGATTGGCTACACCGTGAGAGGGCGCAACAGCCACAGCTTACTTAATGCAGACACACATATATGACCATGAAAAACAAAGCAATCAAAACAAAACAAAGTCCTTTTGCTAACCTGCTGTGTCTGTTCGGTTTCCTCTGCGCAAATCCCTAGGCTATCATTTGTATAAACGCAAAACACCCGGCACTGTTTTACATTACCTGTCTGGTAGTTCCGTATTCGTAACTTCACGGTAAAAACTACATTTCCCAGAGCTGTTGCACACTCGGCTAATTGGGACGTGTAGTTCATTGAGAGAAGAGCCGGCAGGGAAACCTGTTTTAAAACTACATTTCCCGTGTGGCGTGTCGCGGACTGGAGGCAGGAAGTGTGTGGAAGTTTGTTGATGGAAAAAAGTTCTCATGGTTATTTTCAGGCCAGTGTAAAAAGTTACGTTTCTCTGGTTTGGCGACTCTCAGAAGACTGTACTGAAGCCGTTTGGAGACACCAAAGGTAATATTAAATCACTAAACGGGAGCTAAAGAGCGCAGGGGTGTTTTTAAAAGCTAGTTTTAGATTTTTAACACTTTTTTAAGCTAACAATGGTAACGTATGTCAACGTTTTGTTGGAGTTTGAAAGCTTGTAGCCACACAAGAATGTAGCAGCATCCGTTAACTTGTACGTTAGCTCAGTGGTTGTGAGCTGTAGTTTGTTATTTAGCTTTTCAGAGAAGTTCGCCTCGGTGTCAGTACAGTTCGGCTTAGCTGTGCTCTTCGCAGTGCTCTCAGTTCAGTGCTAATGTCATGTAGCTTAATCATAGATCAGTCTCGTACACTTAGTTTATCTCGTTCATAGATTGCAAAGTGCAGGCAGATTTGGTCTGAACTGCATATTTTTTTCTGCTTGTTAGCATCGAGCCGTATGAACACAGTCACTGCAGAGAAATGGTTGGTATGCTGCTCCTCACCGCCACACCTTTGAGGTAGTGAGCTTTACCGAAAGCAGCCAGCTTTCTGGGTATTATAAACTTGTATACAGACACCTCCCTGTCTTACTCATCGCGGGAGAGGACATCCACCCCACAAAATCAGCGACAGTGGAGTGTATTGAAACCATCAGAGTAGCAGAGAAAGCATGCTTCAGGCAAAGCAGCGTGACACCCATAAGAGGAGCCCTCCGTCAGCTTCACACAGAGCCTGATATTGTCCCTGATGGAGGGACCAGTGCATGCCTGATTTCTGTCAGCAAGCCCAGGAAGCATAAGTAAAGTCTTAGTGAAGCTGGAGATGTCTGTTGTCATCATACATACAACTAATGATGAAAGAAGCTTTCCTAATAGTTTTCTTGTGACCAACTTGGAAATTTTTTTGAATGTTTTCTTTTTTGGTGATAGGCAGATTTAGGAGATATTTTCTCGTTAGCTCCTCTAGTTTGTTAGCACAAACGTCATAGGATTTTATCAGCATTGCACAGATATGTTGGCTGATTTTGTAAGTCGGTACATCAGGTTTTTGTTGGCAAAATCTACAAAACGATTTCAACAAGGAGCTGAAAGGCTTTAATACAGTTTAGGTATTATTTATTTGTAAAGACAATTGAACCACTTTCCTGGCAAAAATGAGAAGATTAAAAAACAAAACAAAAAACATACAAAGACCCAGAATTTAAAAATCAGTTTATTACTACCCTCACTGACTGCTTTATTACTAAGTTGGACCTTCTTTTTGGTCTCAGAGCTGTCTTAAATCTTCGTGGCATATCAAAGTGCTCAAAACATTCCTCAGAGATTTTGGTCCATGTTGACATGATGGCTTCTTTGACTTCTTTGAGATTATTTGAGCATTGTTACATGCTGCATTATCCTGCTGGAGGTGGCCATCAGAAGATGCATACACTGTGGTCATAAAGGGATGGACATGGTCAGCACCAACACTCAGGAAGGCTGTGTCATTTAAACAATGCTCAGTTGGCCCTAAGGAGGCCAGACTATGCCAAGAAGATATCCCCCACAACATTACATCACTACCACCAGCTGGAACTGTTAATACAAATCACGATGGATCTGTGCTTTATTGGTGTTTATGCCAAATTCTGACCCTTCCATCCAAATTTTGCAGCAGAAATCGAGACTCATCATCAGCCCTGGCAACATTCTTGAGCCCGTGTGAGTTGTAGCCCGTTTTCTATTTATCTGCCGCAACCGGTTGGGGTGATGGCAGAATGACAAGACAAATTTATAGATGCTCTTCTGCATACCTTTGTCGTAGCAAATGCTTATTACTGGTGTCTTCCTGTCATCTCCAGACAGTCTTATTTTTCTACTCCAGCTTCACCAAGCACATTGCTGCTTACTCAATAGTTTCTCTTTTTCAGAAGATCCTTCAGGTCATCTTCTGCAAACCCTACAGATGGTTGTGTGGGAAAATCCCAGTAGATTAGCAGTTTCTGAAATACCAAGAACAATTTAATGTTCCAAGTAGTATGATTGTTGCTGTATAATAACTTTCAGCTAAGATGCACCAATCTATTGCCCAATATGTTGGAGTATATCGTGACATATTGCATGTGGCAGTGCCAGTAGGTGAATTTTATCTGTTGCTTCATGAGTTTTGCTCTGATTTACTGTTCAAGAATGGCATAGTATAAACTTGTTTTTTCTTTTTTTTCAAGAAAAAAAACCCCATTCAATTATAAAAATGAATATCTAGTGTTGATTTTGTTGTGGCGTTTCTTTGTTTGTGATCTCGCACAGGGACCAGAGCATCAGGAATAATGGGGAGCGAACCAGGCCCAGTTCAGATTGTCAATGTGTGTAAGGACGATCACTCCTTCACCTTGGAGATCAAGGCTTTGAGTCGGATCCTGCTGAACCCCAGGGTCCGAGACAAACGCGTGGTGGTGGTGTCAGTGGCCGGAGCCTTCAGGAAGGGGAAGAGCTTTCTGCTCGACTTCATGCTTCGATACATGCACAGACAGGTGAGACGTGCTGTAACCTGATCCTTCAGCGTGTCTCATTATCATATCTCTGTAAGATCAGTTGAAGTGCACTTACAGTATCAGGTGCTGGACTCTCATTGTGTTAAGGTTCAGAGCAGTGTGTTAGGCTACGTCCACACTAGCCCGGATAGATTTGAAAACAGCGTTTTCATCTGAAAATGCTCCGCGTCCACACTAGCGTTTTCAGTCGTTTTCCTGCGCATGCGCAAAAGCGAGTGAGAATTAAAGAATATGAAGAAAAGCAGTCTGGAGCATGTACAAACTGATATTAATCTTTTTTAGGGCTGTCAAAATTGAGAGCAATCAAAACAAATGCTGTATAATGCACTCCGCTATCTTTGTTTAATTGGTCACATGACTGCATCACATGACTAAAATGCGTCATCGTTTTAGAAAGTCTGCGTTTTCGAGTGTCCACACTGCGACGGGACAGCTCCGTTTTCAAATGTATGCGTTTTCGAGAGCGTTTTCAAAACGCTGCGTTTTCCTTAAGCGAAAACGCCGTCTCGGTATGGACGGGAGGCCAAAACGGAGAGAAAACAAAGCGTTTTCAAACAAAAAAAAGCATTAGTGTGGACGTAGCCTTAGAGACTGGTTTCTGTTCCTAAAGGTGTGATAGTTGGTAGAATGAGTACTGGTGTGTGGATTGCATGAGGACACATGTGCCCCTCCCTGCTGTAACATGTGAGCTAACTAGTTTACTGACTAAGAGTAAATGAGAATTTTGCCATGACCACTAAGAAGACTCTGTGAATGCCCTCTCTTAACTTCATTACTTTTATTCATTACTTTTCCCATAGTGCCACCATCTGGCCTCACAACATGACTATTATGACATCTTTCAGTCACTGAATGCTTTACACTCCACTGGGTACTTATTTGTTATGTAAATTATACAAAACATTTGGGATCTCCATTCATAATTCAGGGTATGGCTGAGTGAATAGCACTGAAGCTTTACCTGAAGGCCTCAGCTTTGCTCTGACGGGGGCTTTAAAAGTGAAGTTTGCATTTCTGTATCAGGACGAGGAGAAATGGATGGGCAATGATGACGAGCCTTTGACCGGGTTTTCTTGGAGAGGAGGGTCAGAACCGGAAACATCAGGCATCCAGCTGTGGAGCGAAGTTTTCCTTGTCCAAAAGAGCGATGGTGAAGAGGTACTCGAACATTTATGTGTGATTATTTGTTTTAAGAGAGTAAACATGTAAGCACTCAGATTTACTAATGGAATTCATATTGAAATACTGAGTTGATGTTCATTCATTGTTTTGTTTTTTTCAGCGCCACAGTAATTTGTGGTCTTAGCCTTTCCTCTAACCTTCAGTCGGTGCTTTTATTTCCCACAAAATGCCCAACTTTATTACTTTATGTACCACTAGCTGTATAAGAATAAAGCATATTTTATAGGTTTGTATTTTATATTATTAATCTACATGAGAAAAAATTATGATTAAGGAACAAAGGTTTATAAATGCAATGGACAGATCCCTGCATGCTGCAAGTGTCACTGCTGCAAAGAGATGAGCTGGTTTCTGTCAGCCTGCAGCAAACTTTAGAAGCAATCTTTTAAATTTAGACCTAGCGGTTCATCTGCCTACAGGTGTCTTTGATTTTAGCTGCTTTTACTGAATGCAGTTGTTCTGGGAGGATTTTTTTCCCCTGAACTGTCAAAACAGGTGGTCTGGGGACTTTTTTATTGTCATTTTAATGTAAAAAAAAAAAAAATCTACATCAAAGAAACTCTGCTTCTCTAAGATGGAATTTTTGTACCCAATCACAACCTTGATGACCTTGACCTCAAGGTTAGAGGTCAGACATCTGCAAGCTCTGAAATCTTGTTTTGTTTCTAAATTCTCTGCATTTCTCGTTTCTACATATGGTGTCAGAGAATTTCAGTCATATTTCAGTTTCTCTGCCACACCTCAGATGAGTATAAAAGTTGAATGAATGAAAGCAAGGGGAGATGGTGGTTCAGATGCAGTGACTCATTAATACACATATTTCTGTTTGGAATATTGTGTCTCCTTGTATTCAGTGTTTCGCTAACATAGATGTAACTTTGCCAAGCCTCCTAGCTCCACTAAGGAATGCTAAAGTATATTAGAAATGTTTTTATGTCTAATTTCTCATCCATCGCCTTTTCATTCTATGTTTCACTCCTATCTGGCTCACTGTCCAGGTCCTCAATAGCATGCAGAGTCTCTTATCTTGCAGTCAGATGCCCTCTAACTCCACTGTCTTGAACTGCGATGGTAGTTCTGCTCTCTGAACCGCTGCAAGCTGAACCAGCAGCTGGTGGAGAACTGCTTCATGTGCCCACTGCACTGAGCTTGATGAGGTTTCAGAGCGAAACTGGAGGCAGTGTAAAATCTGAAATCTGAGCACATGTCGTAGCACGTGATTCCCACATTTACCCCACATTGCGTATCCTCTCCCTCTCTGCCGCTGCAGGTGGCTGTGGTGTTGATGGACACTCAGGGAGCGTTTGACGACCAGTCCACCGTGAAGGACTGTGCCACCATCTTTGCCCTCAGCACCATGACCAGCTCCATACAGGTGACCACTCTGCTCTGAGCATCACTAAATCAGTATTTTCTTGATAATGTTGTAAAGTGTGCCAACATGTTTTTGTTTTGTTTAGATCTACAATCTCTCACAGAACATCCAGGAGGACGACCTGCAGCAGCTACAGGTCAGTTTGGATTGATGTTTGGAAAATCCCACCAAAGATTTAAGCTTAGACTTAGACTCTCACACATAATACTTTCCTCGTGATGCTGGCTCTGATATTGTATCAATTCATTGACAGCAGCTACTTTAAGGAATCCATTTTTACAAGTTTTGTTTGGTTTACTCCGTTATGCTCATGTATTTCATTTCATAGTCGAAGTTTTTCTGCATCTGATAGAAGTAATTTCACTGCCTAACATTAGTCATGCGCCACATTTTTGAATTTCACTGTTAATTTTCCATTATGGGCAATGCCGCCTCCTCTTTCTCCTTGTAGCTGTTCACCGAGTATGGTCGTCTCGCCATGGATGAGATCTTTCAGAAGCCCTTTCAGGTATGAGAAACAACGACATTCAGTGACCTGTGTTTTTTGTTCTCTAACGCTTTCTCTCTCCTCCTGCAGTCTTTGATGTTTCTGATCAGGGACTGGAGCTTTCCCTACGAGTACAACTACGGGTTCAAAGGCGGGAATCAATTCCTGGATAAACGGTTACAGGTATCAGTCACGTGTTGACAATTTGGCAGAGTATCATAAATGCGGCTGTGAATTTTTATGTAGCTGATCTGAATCATCAGAATCAGAATACTTTAATAATCCCTAAGGAAATTATGTAATGAACTCAGATGATGAATGAAGAGTTTCAGCAGTGTTTGTTTGTTTTTTTTGTTTGTTTGGTTTTTTAGGTTAAGGAGGCTCAACACGAGGAGTTGCAAACAGTCAGGGAGCACATTCGTTCATGCTTCACCAACATATCCTGCTTCCTCTTACCTCACCCTGGTTTAAAAGTTGCCACCAGTCCTGCCTTTAAGGGACAGCTCTGTGGTAAGGTTCTCAGGTTTCTGTGATAATTTTTGTTCGATGGTCTTCAGCAGAGTGGACTCCTGAGTTTTGAGTTTTTTTATTTATTTTTAACAGATGTGGGTCCTGAGTTCAGAGATCAGCTGAAGATTTTGATTCCCAAACTGCTGCATCCAGACCGTCTGGTGGAGAAAGAAATAAATGGAAACAAAGTCACATGCAGCGGCCTGCTCGAGTTTTTCAAGGTGACAATCCTATTTTTTTTGGATTGTAAAATGTAAAATGTTTGCTTTACTTTACCTGCTCTGAAGTTTTCTCTTTCTCTGAGTATAAAGAAGTTCATTCTGAAGCTGTTCACCTGAGCTAGAGCCAAGCTTTAAAAAAGAAACAATGCCTTAGCCCACTTCCTTTAAAATTTGCCAGATGTTTTGAGTCTACTGCCATCCTGTGCCTATTACTGTTTATAGATCACAGCGAAAAGTCGCAAAATGTTTTTGTAACTAAATATTAGTCCATGACTTTACAGTTCAAACAACTCATCTAGTTCTAGAAACTTTACTTCTGCTTTGCAGTTGTAAAAATAGAAACATGTCTTGCCATTTAGCAGGAATCTCAACAATAGCTCTGGACAGGTTTCAAGCTAGCAAGATCAAGTATTTAAGGAAATCCACCCAGCCATCTTCTTCCAGTTCAGGGTTGCGGAGGGTGCTGGAGCCTGCCCCCACTGGGGGAGAAAGCCATAACTTTGATTTCAAGAGCCACCGGGATATTTACGAAAGCGCAATTCAATTTTATTACGTTTTTTCCTTGCATGTTACACTTACACCAGCACGGTCAGCATCTGTGACCCATCTCACAGGCACTCAAACAAGGTCTCCTTTATTTCAAGTTATGATTATATTATGTAAAGAAAGTCACTTAATAAGTGTACCTGCATCTTGCCGATATCTGTGGAACAGATGTGTGTGTGATTGGATTATATGGTTCCTGTTAAGCTGTTACAAACCAGATGATTGGCTCTCTAGGGCTAATGGCGAGACAGCTGCTGTCTTGGATTTCTGTTCTCAGAGTTTTCCACATCTGTGTCTGAGCAGTCCTTTCTGCTTTGTGTCACCAGGTTTATATCAAGATTTATCAAGGAGAAGACCTACCGCAGCCAAAGACTATGCTCATGGTACGTATACTGTTTATGCCAGTTTGACCAGGCACTTAGTTTTGCTCTCGAGTACGGTTGTGGTTAATTTGTTCTTCTTGATTATTACTCTTTATCATCTTTACCATGTGTGTGTTTGTCTCACCAGGCCACAGCAGAGGCCAATAACCTGGCAGCTGTGGCGTCAGCCAAAGACCAGTATTACAGGAACATGGAGAAGGTGAGTTCATGTTAATCTCTGTGGTGATCCCTGATTTTTATCATTTCCATTAGTTATCACTTTAAAGTGTTTGTTGCCTCAGTAATCTACAGAGTAAAGGGGGTTACATTTATTGTCTGTAATGTTGAATTTGAAACACCATCCCTCTCTGTGATTCTGTGCTTTTACTAAGGTGTGTGGAGGAGACCTGCCTTATGTTTCTCCAGAGTCCCTGGACGAGAAACATCAGTTTTTCTTCCGGGAGGCTCTACACGTGTTTGCATCCACCAAGAAGATGGGTGGACAGGAGTTTTGTAACCGTTACCAGGTGAAACTGGAAAAGGAGCTATTGGAAATGTGGGAGTCATACCTGAAGCACAACGAGGTAAAGAGTCGTTTGTTTTACCCTCTTTTATTATCTAAGTATAAAAATCAATTAATGAAGGTAAAATGTGGGCACACATGATTTAATTTCAGTTTTGTTCCTAATCACTTGCTCTTTCTCTTTGTTTTCAAAGTCCAAAAACCTCTTCAGCGCCTTCCGGACTCCTGCTGTGCTCTTTGTCCTGGTGTGCCTCCTCTACGTGCTCTCTGGGTTGCTTCTTTTTATCGGCCTGTCTACCTTCGCCATGTTTTGTGACTGCACTCTGGGTGCGGTCATGGTGGCCATGCTGACCTGGGCCTTCATCCGCTACTCGGGTCGGTACCGAAACGTGGGAGGAGCCATCGACCAGGCTGCCGGTGTCGTTCTGGAGCAGGTGAGAATAAAGGAAGAGAGGTGTTTGTGTCTCAAATGTCATGGTCCTGAGTCTGTGACTCAGTGGTTTGGGTTTTGGTTATATTTTGAGCTCCTTCTGTTCTGTGTCTCTGTGCCTGACCTGGTCCCATGTCTCTGTATTTCCCCTGAGTCTGTCTGTAAGTTCAGTCTGTGCGTTTCCTGTTTTACTTTGAAGTCAGTGTCTCAGGTTAATGTATTCGGTTTTGCTTCCCTCAGTCTCGTCAGGTGTGATTGCTCCCAGCCGTGCTCCCCTTGTGTGTCTCATTTCCTTGTTACTGCCTTTTGTATTTAAGCCCTGTGTTCTCCGTGCTTAGTGTCGCGTCGTCAGTGTCTCATCCCTGGAGCTGTGTGATTTTTCCCTGTGTTTCCTCATGTCTCAGTTTATCATTCCCCAGTTTAGTGTTATATTCTGTATTGCCATTAGGCTTGCAATAAAGCAGTGATTTTTGAGTTTAGTTCAGTTTCTGTGAGTCTGCACTTGGGTTCTTTTCCTGCCTGCACACAGCCATTCCATGACAACAAAGCTCTCATTGCTGGATTCTGTTTTAGTGTAATGCACCCGTTACAGCCACCAGAGGGAGCGCTTGGTGTTGTAGAGAGCAACAAAACCACCAATCACAGGATTAAAAAATAAAAAGTCCGGTTCTCTAGGTAAAAACAGCTTATACAACACATTTGAATAGTGTGAATTATCTATTTACTGTTAGTTTAGAGGTTTAAGTGTCTGAGCAGATAGCTTTGTCCTATGTTACGCTTAAATGCTTCACTGACAGTATGAGTGTGATAGGGATCTGGGGAAAGTTTAACTGGTTAAAGCGGTTGTGCCCGAGGAGTTTTCCTGAGCCTAGATCTAGTGCGTTCGAACCTTTTCAGAGTAAACTTGAAAAACTTCAGCAACGAGGACACTGAGTGGAGACAGAAATCTGAGAGTAGAACTGCTGATCTTGAAAAGTATTGGTAACGTAAAGTTTGAAATGCCTGTAAAAGTAGAAGTTACTTTCAGCTGCTCGCTTATTAAAAAGGGGGTATGTACGGGTAGCGCTGCATGTTTGATTTGTCAGATTTTTATGCTGGAGACCCTTCCTGACACAACCCCAAAGGGGATTTGTGTCTCCTCCTGGGATTAAACCGGAGATCTCTTTGCTTGTTAGACTAAAGCGATGCTGTGTTTCATGTTGGTTAATGACATAGAATCAGAATCATCGGGCAGTTATGCAGCTGTTTAAAAGTGCTGCAGCAAGTCGACTGTCCACTCTCATAAAGGAGGTGGTGAAGAAAGGAAAAACATTCAGACAATGTATTTAAAAAATGGGAATTGTGAGAGAAGAAGTTTAAACCCTTCCCATTTTCTTGCCTTCATTCACCTGGCTGGTGGCAGCATGAAGTGGATATCCAACCCACTGGACTCTAGCCTCTGGCTCTTCTGAGGGACTTCGAGCCAAGAGACATAATTGTTTTTGAGCTTATCCTGGGTCAGCTACAGGGTCTCCTTTCAGAATACCTCACCTAGGAGGCATCCTAGACAGATACCTGAACCACCTCAACCTGCTGTGTAGGAGTAGCAGCTCTGCTCTGACTGAGCTGCTCACTCATCTCTAAAGCAGAACCCAGACACACTTCAGAGCAGGGATGTCAAACTCCTTTTATCGTGGGTCGCGTACAGCCCATTTTGATATGAAATGGGACAGACCAGCATCGCTCCTGTATCTATTAGTGTAAAGACATTTAACTAGACATTTAATCCTATTTAATATAAGAAAAAGAACTGCATTTTCAGCAGTACATAACAGTTTTTTTAATGATAAAGAAATGCTGCTGCAGTAAATGAAAGTAATCTGTCAGTATGAATAAATAAAAATGTATTTTTACAGATTACATGTGTAAATATATGTACACATGTAATCTGTAAAATTACAAAAGTTCTGGTAGCTCTCTGCCCAAACATGGCAGTGGGGCAGGTCCCTTATCAGTTGGAAAAGCTGCAAAATTTATGAAAATTATTGCTATCATTTAGTTGTTTCAAGGCCATCAGTGGGCCAGTTATGAGTCTTTGCCTGGCCAGTTCTGGCCCCCGGGCCTTATGTTGACACCCCTGCTTCAGAGGAAGCTAATTTCCGCTGCTCATATCTGTGATCTCATTCTTTCCATCCCTACCCTTGTGGCCATAGGTGAGGTAGATCGACTAGTAAATGGACACCTTTGCATTCACGCCTTTACCACAGCAGACCAGTATGAAGTGGACATGAATGTCAGAAAGTCTAACACTGGGGACACGGATGGGGGAGGGGAGTGGGCAGGGTGTGCTACACCCCTGTTTCCTGCACCCTACCCAGAGCGGGGGTGGGATGTTGTTTCAGAGGGTGCATCCGTTCGCCCGCACTCTAGAGGGGGGATGCGTATGTGTGATTGTGTCACTGGTGTGTGGGTGTGTGAATGATTGGCCTGCATGTTTGTTTATATAAGTGTACACGGTCAGTTTGTCTGTGCGTTTGGTTATGGCTGGGCCTGAGCTGATAGAGAGCCTATAGAGCTCATCTTGGAGCAGTCCAACACTGAGCTGCTGTGTGGGGTGGGCAGGTCTGAAGCTGCTGAGCCATCTGACGAGCAGCTGAAGCTGAAGGAGTATATTTGTTATCACATTGTGGTCAAACTGTGTAACACATGGAAGTTTTCACCAGTTATTTGCAGACTGTGTTGGAGCTTGATGACCTACATACAGCAGACTTATCAGGGCTTGTTTTCTGAAAGTGGCTCGACTGTTACTTCTTGTAATGGAGCTGATAAGAGAGGTGATACTGAACCATGGCCATGCAGTAAATGCATGACCCACGAAGCCTCAACAATGAGCTACTGAAGGCCAGTTTGATGGTGCTCTTTGTGGATAATTGTAATTCCTTTCACAAAAATTTGTTGCTGAACGGTGATGACTATTAAGAACAGATAAAAAATAAAAATGTATGATGTATGTATCCAACATGAAAAAGGACTGAAACAGAAAATGAAAGTGTTCCAGCCCTCAGAGGCTGTCTGAACTCCATTCTTGAATCTTGAGTTCACTTTCCTTACAAGTTCCTTGACCGTGCCATCGCTGGCAGAGTTTAAAAACTGTGATGGATACAGCAACCAGAACTGAAGTCAGTGAACACTGCAAACGCTCACATCAGCTCTCTCTCCTTTCAGGCCACTGTGATGCTGAACAAGTCGAGAGGGGCAAGCATGGTGGACCACAAGAAAACCCGTTAAAAGACCTCCACGCTCTCCTCATAATGCAATGCAAACGGCGCCCACAGCAAGCACACAGTCAGCACCCAAAGCCTTATCATGCCACCCAAGCTCAACAACACTGACACAGGGTAGCGAGATGATGCCACTTCACCAGCATCTCTGTTATGCATAATATTATGCCTGTCAAGGGTTCTGTTATTCTCTAAGGCAGGGACGTAAACTGTATTTTATGTCTTAAATTGACACTGCCATCACTTTACAAGTTTACAATTGGTCTTAATAGACAAGTCAACGTTTACCTTAAACCTAAAAACACTTATTTTCTACTTCAAGCTTAATGCATCTTCGTTGGCCGTGTGTTGCTCAGACAGGGTTTCTCCGGTGTATCTTTAAATAGTTTCCTAAAATGCTAGCTTTAAAGCGTATACATTTATTCAGGTTTCTGTGAGGTTTTCTTCATTTTCGCTCATTGACTTTAAAACATTCCAGCTTGTTTGTAGATTTGCTTCATATTTTAATATAAACTAGCATTTCTTGGAAGGCTGAATGTCACTGCTCTGAGGGGAGAATAAACACAGTTTTTTGCTCTACACAGCACAATATGTAATGGGAGATTCACTTGTTTGTTCTTTTATGGAAATATGCTACGCTTTGTTGATCCGAGTACTAAATAATAGACCACATGGAATACACACTCCATAAAAAATTCCAAAGGAAAGACAGTATTAGAATGCTGATAAGTGTTGACTGACCAAATAAACTGCTTTAAGTATGTTAAGAGTCAGCGCTAAAGTAAAATTTTAATCATGCCAAAAATCAGTGAGCTTAAGCGATAATACAGTCCAAAGCATAAACAGGATAGTTTTGTCTCTTTAAAGACATTTAAACATGCTAGTAATTTAATTTAAGACATACGTGAAACTAATGACAAGCAACATGTCTGAATAGAACAAAAAACAGGAGAAACGAGCAGAAAATTGTAGCACAGCTGTCATCCTGAACTTTTGTATAAGTGTTTCATTTTTCAGAGGGCTGCAACACTTGGACAGATTATAATCATGTAACATGTGGCATTGTTAGTCATGCTTTCCCCTCAAATGATCTCGTGATGCTTTAAGTGACGGGTAACGGTCTATACTGTCAGCAGAGAGATAACATGGTGACACCCCACCCTATTCAGAAGCCCCACTAAATAGCACAAAATAGCTGTAAGTAAAGTGGATATTTAAACTGCTTCACCTTAATTTGTTCTACAAAAAGACTGTTTAAACATTTGTTAAGCTGTGTGAGGTAAAACTTGCATTTATCTGGCTCTCGGTTCAGCTCAAAACAACAGTTTCAAATGACAGACTTCTACTGCGAAAGAAAAATAATCAATATGGGCTAACTTGATTCTAACATCCTTGTTAGCCAGTTAACCATTTAATCTTTAGCAAATCAACAAGTTATACTGAGGAATAAAAAGTTGGACCACTCTGTCGATTTATTATATTTTAGTTTCTCTTGTGGGGCCAAGCAGGGGCTGCTCCGGCCAGCTCAGAGTAAATCAGGTAGTGGATTAAAGGACGATGATTATTTGTAGCTATGCCCTACATCTCTAAATATGATAACGTGCATGATAACGTGAAGATGACTCCTGCAGTCTGTAACTATGCAGCAGTATGCACTTTAATAACTATTACTAAAAAAACAAAACGCTGTACAATGATGCTTTATTCTCACAATGATTCCATATTACTCTTAATGATACAAATCCACATAGAAAAAGGCCAAAAATTCCCATATTGAATATGATATTGAATATTCGTGATTTTTGACCATCATTTTGCACTTTCTATTTCTGTCTCTTTCCACAAGAGGAGGGAACTGTTTAAATTGTTTTAAAAAAGCAGTTATTATTGCACTTCCCCTCCTCTTTGGTGCTTTTTGTACACAGCTTGTTCCAAAGGCGAGCAAATGCATGCAACACTGTAGTCCCAGCTAATGCAGTCATCTCTTGCAGGTGTATGGTGGCTTTAACTTGAGAAGTGCTGTTTTATAAAGAATAAACAGGAGCCTCAAACTGTTGATGCAGCGTTTCTGGTCTGTTCATTTCTCTGCTGTTTCTACCAGCAGGCTTACCTCTGTGAATAAGCAAATCAGCACAGTTACAAAAATACTACTTATGCAAAGCTCTTACATCGCCTAGAGATTTGCATTTGATGTAACTGCGCAGCCAAAGAATTGATTGTCAGAGATTGCATTTGAATTTTCGAATGAGATTGGATTAGATCGGATCACATTAAACTCTGTTGTCATCGTGCAACAAGAGCCTAGCAAAATGCTGTTCAAACTATATAGTGCAAGCAGTACTCAAGTGAATGTAGGTCTTATAAACACGGATTATTGCACAAATGAGCAAAACGCTGATAAAGAATAAGTGTAACATGACAGGATAAACGTGTGTTTACAGCACAAATAATCTAACAGTTTACATTATGTAATATTCAGTAGAATGAATGAGTAATGCACATAAACAATGAGCCAATACAGTATGTCATGTAACACGTAAAGTATACAATACACAGAGTAATACAAAGTGGGTACTATGCGGTAGGTATGTAGCTACAATATGAACAATAATAAATTGTAGGCTACTGTATGAGCTAATGTAGCTGTCTCCATTAATCTGTGTTGCATCTTTGTCCAACAAACTACCTGTATTTTTTATAGCTTTCCCTCTGTACCCCATCACAGTGGATTTTAAATCAATAAATATGGGATTGGATTTTAGGCTTTAATTCAGGATCTTTTATCTGAAGTGTTGCATTAACTGGCTAGAAAATACAACACCTTTTATACACAGTCCCCCGTTTTCCCAAATTTGAGGATAACAATTAATTGGACAGTTGACTGACAATTATTTTCATGGCCAGGTGAGACATGGTCCCTCTTATTTCATCACAAATGAAGCAAACAATGTGTGAACCTGATTCAGTGTGTGAAATTTATATTTTACAGCTTTGGCTGCAATTTTAAATATGGGGACCAAGGAGATGTCAGCACAGGTGAAGGAGGCTGGAAAGACCACAGAAGAAAATTAAAGTGCATGATGACAGAATTGTTTCCATGCTTCAGAAAAACACCTTCACACCATCAAATCGAGTCCGGAACAGTCTCAAGCAGGTAAGTGTGTCATTGTCAAGGTCTAAATTCAAGCCACACCTTCATGAATGGAAAGGCAGAGGTTTTGGAACAATGTACCAGATTAGACTTTGCCAGGAAACACGTGGGCAGATAATACCAAGATTGACTTGTACCAGAATTTCTATTACTACAGGACAGTCTAGGCAATGAGCCAACAGATTTTTTTCCTGTAATTTTACACATTTATTTTTACAAATTAAGTCCAAAGAGTCCCGCTGACAGATTTATTTCATTAATTTGAACTTACTACAGTAGAAAAACTGCACTGTAATGTGTAGTTAAAATTCTTTACACTGACAGAAAGGGGAGTTTAGATGGTCTGGCCAACTTGAAATGTGGCCCACAATGTGAAATGACTTGACATCCCAGGTCTAGGCCCTTAGAAAGCAGGGATCTTATAATAAGTTTTACTTGCAGATAAGATAAAAATTCTTAATCCTTTCAAGAGTTGTACTCCCCACAATAAATGTGGATAAAGGGAAAGATAGTCCACCAATTGCCACGCATTTCTAGCACTTTGATAACATCACATGAGAATAATTATGTTGTATTTAAAATATATCAAATTTTCCTCCTGGAGCCATTCCCAGCTGGCAGTAAAAGAGATGCCTAAAATTATAAGCAATATAATCGTGTTGAATAAGTGAAAGCCTTACTTCTCCTTTTATATGTTCATAGAAAGCATTAACCCACCAGTGAGGGAACTCGGGATGTATGCAAGCCATAAGAAAGGACAGCATTATTGACATTTGTTTCATTTTAATTACTTAGATCCACAGCGATAAAGGAAACACTGTCCACCTCTTTGCTGCCCTCTCTTGTAGTCTTTAATGTATATATAGTGTAGTTCTTTTTTTAAACAATGAATGAAAGGCCATGACCTCATCTTTGTTTTTATTCCGCGTAATAAATGTAGGTCAGTTTGCAGGCAGCGTGTTTACACAACATCGCCGTAACTCGACCCATATTCCGTAGAAGTCTGCGTGCACGAACTGAAATTTTAGCCTCATTTCACACCCTGTATACATGCACGGACTCTGCTATCCGCCTCACGTGTCATTCTCGTCACTCGTTTTCCACGCTGGCTTCCTCCTGCCTGAACATCTGCCCCTCATCCTCTCCTCTCTCCCTGACTGCGTGCCGACGCCGTCCGTACAAAAACTCCGCTACAGCGAATTTCGGGTCCCTTGTTTCCTTATATGGTGATGAGCGTCGCAGCCTGGCCCCTCCCTCAAACTGTGAGCGAGGCGCGTGCACTAACCGCCGCCGCCGCTCACCGTTCGCTTCCATATTTGGAAGTGAGTTCAACAAAAACCGCAAGGAGGGGGGAGGATGGGGAGAGGAGAGAGGATGGATGATGAAGATTTTCCTCCCACTTTGGAAACCCGCTCCGCGTTCGGCTGGGAGATGAATGTCGGTCATTAACAGCGACAGACTGGTCTCACCTATCAAACACCCCTCACGCGGTTTATGTAATAATTATCACGGCTTTTAAAGGGCAGTTAAAAATGGCAACTGGAATAAACGCTGCAGTCGTGCTATTTTTACTCACCATAAAGCGCCACTGAAGGTTTAATAGGCCTCACTAGTCAAGATTTGCAGGTTTTTCCACGTTCTAAGAAAAACACATATTCCCATAATGCACTCTGTTATCGGTTTGGTATGTTTGATTTGTTCACGTACACTTGCCGCCACCACCCTAATGAAATATACATATATCAAATGTCAATGGAAAAATTGGGAAACGATACATATTATATATTTAAAAAATATTATATATTTAAAAAATGAGTTGAAAATTAAACCAGGGGCCACTTAGTGCCTGGTTTCATTTTGCGTGGATTAGATTCGAGACCCTCTCCGTGTTATCGTCACGTTTGTTAATGACCAGTAAGCACAACAGCCGGACTACCGCGGTTAACAAACATTCACTCCCGCTCGTGCACTTTGGTCGAGCCGGGGCCGCGCTTAAGGGCGCGTTCACGCTTCGCATCCAGTGTTTGTGAGAGAGAGCGACGATTCAATCGCCCATTCAATTTCTACCAGACACAGACGAATCCAGAGCTACAGCTATGGTAGGTTTAACACAGCCTTTTCGTACTTTTGTATTATTTATGCATTCTCAACGGTTTTTCTGCCTAATAATGACTCAGTCTAAGCCCGCGGGGAGTTTTAACTGGGAATTAACTGGGTTTAATTTGTAAGTGTTTTAGCATCACTCACAGCAAGCCGGCTGTATGCCGCAGGAGACTGTGCTAGCGCTGGGGCTAGGCTGGGGAGCTTGACTAGAAAACTGGACGGGTAATAATGCCGTAACGCAGCGGTGTAGTCTTTCAGTGGTCGCATTCAGTGAACTTGACGAGCGGAAATTTTCAAACGATGGTGATAACAGAGTAGGTTAATCACTAACGATTCTTTTAAGTAAAATCCACTGGCGCCATTTCGTTCATCTCCAAGTGTTTCGCCGACAAAAAGCCGCTTTATCGAAGGGCCCCTGTCTGAGTTAACGTCTGCACCGTTGCCATGACACTGCTCCGGTGTTTCCACTGCATCATGTTTCAGTTATTTCACCTGTGCCCGCCCGTGTTCCCGCATCAAAGGGCTGCGGCGCTGGCAGGTGCAGCAGCACCAGCGCCTCCGGGGCTGCCCGGCTAACGGTATTGTTAGCCGGACTAGCTGCGTTACAGTGCAGCCAGAAATGACACCCATTATGGCGCTAGCTGAGATTTTCTCCTTCTTTGTCTGTACACGGCTCCCATACTGACGCTGCTGTAAATGCTGGTGCAGTCGTAAACATCATTGTTATTATTTCTATTATTATATTATCCCACAGTGAGGGCAAAAGCACAAACCTCAGGATTGTGGTGAAGGAACGCCGTGAGAATAAATGTGCGATTTGACAGACGAGCGGTCCTTTTGAGGGCAGTTTTTCCTTATATAGCAAGCTAGCGTTCACATGTGCGTGTGCTGCATTCATGGCCCCACCCTGAATTTGGTGCAAAGACCATTTTGTTTGGAGCTGTATTTTTTTTTTTTTTTTTTTTTTTTTTTTTTTTTTTTTCACTTTTTTTTTTTTCCTTTTGCAT
>VUQG01016393.1:0-10812 GCA_015106755.1 Etia nguti | reverse complement strand
TGTTTTTGTTCTCTTTTTTTTTTTTTTTTTTTTTTTGCCAAACTTCTAGTTAAGTTTTGTAAGTGTGTATAGTTGAGAGTAGGTGTAGTATGAACTAATTCATTCGATTAAAGGAGCTGTATAAAAACACTCTCTGGGGGAACACGGTTAAATATATATAATTTTTTTTCTTTGTTTTGTTATTCCATTAGTTTTTTTTTTTTTTTTTTTTTGAAAGGTTCCAAAACTTGAGCAATTCCTTTATATTTCCAGTTCCGGGCGAGAAAAAACATGACATTTGATGTAGTGAACAGACATTCCTTGTACTCGTTAAAACCAGGATTTCCTCAATTTAAAAACTTTGGTGTTATGAAGGTCTGATGGGGAGCGATGTGTGTATGAAGGACCAGTGGTCAGAGTTTAGACTGAATACTGAATGGTGGATGTTTTGTATCGTCTCCTTATCTCTAATAAAAAGCACTAAACTACTGACTCGTGCTGCTCTTCAGTTTGTTTACTCTCAACAGTGTTTTGGCTTTTTGATGATGTGTGACACAGAATTATTTTTAGTAGCAACATGGTCATGGGGGACCAGTATTTAAACGCACAACCTGCATGTCCAGGCCAAGAAAATCCAAATCATTTAACATGAAAGTATCCTATGTTCAGTTAATGTACTGAACAATATTTCTTGATGAAATATTCATGTTGAAATCTTTACTGACATATTGCCAGCAAAACGACAGTCGGTGAAAACCAAAATAAACCCCCTGAGGGCTGAAAATTTCTAGAAATCAGAGTTTAATTAGTTTTCATCAGTGTATATTTTTAATTTAAAACCTGATATTTAGTTTACCGTCATATATTGACTATGTTTGCTTGACTAATTGACGGCTTTGGTCTAATAAGAAAAATTCATTCTATATCCCCCAATTCCAAAAGAACTGGCATGCTGTAAAATGCAAACTAAAAAAAAAAAACAATGCAATGATTTGCAAATCCTAAACACACATTTTATTCACAAAAGAACACAGGAAAGATTCTAGCTGATCATCAGTCTCTCATATATTTTGTTTCATGGAGTCTCCAAATGTTTTCCATTGGTGGTAGAATGACTGGTTCTTGCATAGCGCTTTTCTACTCAAAGCACTTTATGTAACTTGTCTCATTCACCCACGCACACTCATAAGTGCTTTCGATCTAATATTCAAACATCGATGGATATGGAGAACAACTTGGGGTTAGCATCTTGCAGACTGGAGCAGCCAGGTATCGAAATGGCAACCTGCCAATAAACAGATGACCTGCTCTACCTCCTGAGCTTCAGCCACCCTTAAGTCTGGGCTGCAGGTCAGTTCAGCACCTGGACTGCTGTGAAGCCATACTGTTATAATAGATGCAGTATGTGATTTAGCAATGTCTTGCTGAAATATGCAAGCCTTCGCTGAAGAAGACATCATCTAGATGGGAGCATACATTGTTTCATTGCATGATGGAGCTTTAACCTGCATTTGTGGATGGCAGAGTTAACTTTTTTAACAAACAATGATTTCTGGAAGTGCTCCTGAGCCCGTGCAGTGATTTCCATGACAGAATCGTGGGTGTATTTAAAACAGCGCTGTCTCAGTCCCTGAAGATCACAGGCATGCAATACTGATTTTCCGCCTTGTTCCTTGTGCACACAGATTTCTTCAGATTCTCTTAATCTGTGGATGATATCATGTACTGTAGATAATGAGATATTCAAAAATTTTTGCAATTTTACACTATCCTGAAATTGTTCCACAGTATTTTACAGACTGATGAACCTCTCCCCAGCTTTACTTACTGAGAAACATTGCCAAGATGCCATTTTTATACCCAGTCATGTTACTGATCTCATGTTAATCTAGTTAGTTAAAAATGTCCCTCCAGCTGTTTCAGCTGGGAAAGTAAGTGGTACTAACACTTACTTTCCCAGCCTTTTTGAGCCACCAGCAAATTCAAAATTAAATAATATTTTTATCTAAAATGTTAAACATTTTGTTTTTATGTTTTATTGTGAATAAAATGAGGCTTTATGAGATTTTCTAATCATTCTGTTTTTATTTACATTCTACAGTGTCCCAGCCTGGAATTTGGACTGCAGTTTCTGAGCCAGGTAGACAGCTCAGTTTACCTTAAAATGAGCCGGATCACAAAATAAATACGATAAAATCATTTAATTAAAAAAACAAAACAAAACAAAAAAACTCTGTGTGCCCCCTTTAACGCAAATGTCTTTAGTTTGCATAGCCATCCAGGCCACATGTTGACACTCTTATGTTGGATTTCTCAGCCTAATACAAGGGGTGCCGATCTCTTTTTAGTTCCTGGGCCACATATAGCCCAAATTGTCTTAATCAGGATCAACTTGCGAAACTCTCTCTTAATAACCTTTAAAAAAAAAAAAAAAAAAAAGCAAAGAAAAAAAATGCTCGTCTTTGTTTAAGCGTAACAAATTTTAAGTAGATTTTGAAAATGTTCACATCTAAACATCTAAATGTCATCTAATGACGCCCAGCCTGAAATATCTTAATAAGAGTAACACGTCTCAATTTTTTCACATTGCAAAGAAATGCTACCATAATAGCTGGCAGCTCATTACCTAAACTCTGCCCCATAATTAAAAAAGAAAAGACAGCAACTTTTATGGATTATTAACTTTTAAAAACACAATTTTCTGTCTTTAATGGTTCATTGTAGAGTGGAGTAGAGGGGGTCCCCTACCAATCAGATGTTGGGTGACTCGAGTAAGACACTGAACCCAGTGCAAAAGAATGATAGCTAGAAAGTGCTTAAAAGCATAAACTAAAACTAATAAATGTGTGAGTGAATGTGGTTTGTAGTAAGGAGTGCTTTGGTATAAGTACCAGTCCAAAATGCACACCGGCTTCGTTTTGCAAAGCCCGTCAGACAGGTTTGAGCCTCCGCTTGAGACACGCCCTCTTCTGTTCTGCAGACTCTAATTGGATCATCACCCCTCCACAGCTGCAGCAGGTGTTATGACCACAGGAGGGCAGCACAGCACCACTCCTGAACCAGAGTCAAGACTATGGACACACACAGTTATAAATCTCTGTTTATTAAAATATACCAAGCATTTTTTTAAAAATAAAATAAAGTCAAAACTCTGTTTCCAGTCCACACCAAGAACAGCAAACTGTCTGAGCTCTCAAGATACCAAATATCAAGTCCCAAAGCCACAGCAGGAAAGATGCAAATACAGCCTCGGTGGATTACATTCATCCACAGTAGGAAAATAATGTGCAGCTACTGACACACACATGAGTTACAGTGTTTTTTTCCCCCTCTTGTTAAAAGTGGCTTCTGTTAATGCTGTGGAAACACTGACTTATTAATCTGACTGCGGGTGAAAACATATTAAAAGATGCCGTTCTGATGATCTCACAGGCTGGTTTATTTAATAGGCCCAGAGGTTACAGAGAGCAAATTAAAGACAGGAGAGAAATAACTCAGTGTTGAAATGGATCAGACATTTGACCCTGTGTGTGTGGTTTTTTTTTTAAGTCATTTTGAGCTTTGTGTTTTTCATGCTCTGCTTTAAACCTCCTGCCTTTGGTCTTTCTCAGTCCTGGACACAGTCTAGCCGGTTTCCATGAACCCAGTAACAGATCTGAGCAAACTTCAAAGGAGTGATGCGCACGGCCACATTGTAATCCCGGTTCTCGCCGTCTATCTCCAGCCACTGGTGTCCAGAGAAGATGCCGATGACCTTCCTTTCCCAGCGCTCTAAGTTATTGTCCCACACTCGGCCGTACACTCCAGAGCCGCTGGCTCCGGGTCGGGCATCGCAGTGCTGATATATCAGGTCGTTGGACTCTTCTTCCACGGGACAAAACCTGTACACAAGCTGCCCGGGCCTGTCGCTGTCGAAACCGGAGAAGTGGATGCGATGGCCTGCCAGATCGTCAGAGGACGGAGCCACAGAGAGGCGCATGAAGGGACGGCGGTGAGGCCAACGCAGCTCCAGCAGGGCATAATCAAACTCCATGCTGACCTCCTGAGGACCTTGGATCCAACCCTTTGGCACACGGGTGCGTCTCACCCGCACCCAGTGGACCAGAGGCTTCTTGGCAGAAGTGAAGTGTGTTTTTGTGCCGTTGATGGATGGAGGGATCAGGAAGCCCACCCTGAGCCTTCGCGCCCCATTGACATAATCCTTCCCATCGTGCACACAGTGTGCAGCTGTGAGGACGTGCCGCTGAGACACGAGAACGCCGGTGCAGCCGGTGGAGATCCGCACAGCTGTGGAGAAGGGGTAATCCAACAGGAAGTTGTTGCCTTGTATGTTAAAGCGGCCATCCGCTCCGTAGATCTGCCGTCTCACACGCCTGGGCTTCACTCTCCGGGGCGAAGGGTGAGCTCCTCCGAACTCTCCATCATCCTCCACATCTACCGTGGTGAGAGTGCGTGAGCCGTCGGCGTACAGGGTCTCGAATGCCAGTTTCTCCGTGAGCTGCTCCCTCTGCTCTTCCTGCTCTCCTCTGTTGAAGCAGCTCGCGTTGCAGTGAGTGGTGAAATCCAGCTGAGCGTGAGCGCTGAAGCGTGAGCGGGCGAGAGGCGTCGGAGCGTGAGGGACCAGCGCTGGGACATGGGCTGGAGGAGGGTGAAGGAGAGAGAAGGTGAGGGGGAGCTGAAGGAGCAGGTGAGTCAGGAGGGAGCTCCTGGACGGCGTCATCGTGGTGATGGAAAACACTGAAAAGACACAGAAAATGATCAGCCGTTTCTGAGATCGCATGGATTCCTACACGTTTGCCAGGAACGACAAATGTGGAAAACATTCCCAAACAAGATGCCCCAGAAATACACAAACTCTAATCCCTTCATAAATCTGTACTCGTTTTCAGATGATTATTGATTGTAAATCACGCCGCAAGTGAGGTCAGCTTAGAAAGTTTTATGTTGCAACGCAGGCCTGAACTTCATGTGGTGTGGAGAGGCAACAATGAACCTCTTGTTCCTTCAATATAGATTACCAGGAAAATGGGATTTCAGCCCAGTGGAAGCAGAGACGTGGTTTAATGTATGACAAATTACAAAGAAAAGTCAGTGAAGGAGTCAGAAAAAAAGCTCTAAAAAAACACTAAAAACTCTCAAGTTTGTTAAATTTCTTTAATAAACTTGAGATTTTTTAGAGGCACTCGGATGTAAGGAGGTATTTTTCATTAAACATTAACTACGTCGCAGCGTACACAAGGCTTTCGGGCTTTCAGGGCAGATTAGCAGGGATAAGGAGACACTTGATCCCCTTTAAAGACTGTGGATCCCCAGGCACTCATGGCATGAAAAGAGCAGGTGTGTAAAAAAAGTGAAAAGGCTACAAGTCCAGGCAGGGCAGCAGAACAGAGCATTACTCCTAACTAAAGACAGGGTGGGGCCTGTCCACACACCTATGAGCTGCCCCATAAAGCACTGTAACAGAGGTAGAGTTGCAACAAAGAGCTCCTGTAAGCTGGGAAAGTACAAATATCCTTCCATGGCAGCTGTGAGGACATCCAAAGTGATAACAGCCCTGGGAAGACATATAATCAATTTTTAGGATGTAAAATAAATGAAATAATTGTCTTTTCACAGTCTTTCGTTTCATGTTGAATGTTTTAAAGGACCATTTTGATACAAAATAAATAAATAAATAAATAAATGAAGATGAAAACACAGGAAAAGACAGATCAATCTGGAGGAGAGATGGTGGGAAAGGTGTGGCTTTGTGGCCACTACAGTAACCTGAGATCACGGTGTGTCTTTGAGGAGACGAAGTGCAAACAGTTTTTGTATCGCATATCAAAGAGGGGAAATACAATAAGTCTAGCCCTTACAGGAAGTGAGTCCTGATGTTTGCATTTGTTTTTACTTATTTTGGTAAGCAGTTAGGATAAGATAAAGAAATGGCTGAGTCCTACATTACAAACAATCCATTTCCATTACCTTTTTTAACACTTAAAATATATTTATAGAGCTGTTATATCATATTTGTTGCCCTTTCTGCTGACCCCAGGTCTATCCAGAAAAGAAGATTTTTAATCTCAATGAGACCCAAACATATATAAATATAGATATATAAAAACCACCTTGCCAAAAACTGATTCCAGCTTTTACCTTGTGACTGAAATGTCTGGATATCATTCGTGAGAGACTTGTTTGGCTGATTATAGGTCAACAAGTCATTTAGAACAGTTTATCTGCAATCAGCCCAGGCAGGTATCTAAAAACCCTGCAGAAAACTTCCCGATCAGCATTTGATCTAGTCTGATGTGTCCATGTGCAGCAGTGAGATGGACCGTAGCTCAAAGTTTGCTTAAAAAACTTCTTATAAAATCTTTCAACCACCTCATTCAGAAAAATGTTCACGTACTAAAATAATTCGTGAATGTGAATCCCCTTTAGCGCTTATGTATCCCAGTAGAGACACAGCAGCAGTTCCCAGCCAAGCCTCCCATTATTACCTCCTGATTTGAGATCGATAGTCCCTGTTTACATCCCAGTCAAGTTCTCCTCCCCATCAGACGACTCCTTCGGGATCATTTCCCCAGGTTGTCCTCCACCTCTGCGCTGACAGGTTAGCTACTTTCTCCCACCTCCGGCAGGTAAATCTCGCAGGCTCTCTTACAGCGCGTGCACATGCAGCTACAGGTGTGGAGCGAGTCTCGGGGCGTGCTGTGAAACCTGCTCGGCTCAGCCTGAGCGCCACAAATAAAACCTCGAGCCTGAAAACAAGTGTTTTCTCTTCATGCACCGACCGGCCTCGCGGTCCTAGTGTCCTTCAGCTTCCCGCCTGCCTGCCTGCCGAGGGGCAGCACGTGCTGTAGTTTCACAGGTTTAATCATAAACCAAAGTTAAAACGGACTTTTTGACTGAATGGTGATGAATGGTACTGGTTTATAAAGTTTTCCTTCTTTTAAAAAATACATGCAAAGTTTTACATGATAAATGTCAAATCACAAATCATCTTTCTACTGGATGTTCCTCAGGCTGCCCAAAACCTTCCAATTAAAGCAAGAAAGTTTCTGTTCAATTCAATTTAATTTAATTTTAGCTATATAACACCAAATCACAACAACAGTTGCCCTTGTAATGTAAAGAACCTACAATAATAGAGCGAAAACCCCAACAATCAAACAACCCCCTTTGAACAAGCACTTGGCAACAGTAGGAAAGAAAAACTCCCTTTTAACAGGAAGAAACCTGCAGAGGAACCAGGTTCAGGGAGGGGCGGCCATTGGGGGTGAGCAGAGGAAGACAGGACAAAAGACAGAAAGTTTAAGGTTAAAAGAATTAAATTAATTAGCTATTATGAGCCAATACAGCAACCAAGGGCAAAAAGAACCTACAAATCAGGCAACACTCACAGAAATGTGTATACAGACTTGAACATTTTAAGACCCAAGCTGCTGAAATGATAGTCTTGGTTACCTGGGTTCACAAGCTTCATGGTAGAAAGAGATTTCCAGGAACTGCCACAGCTGGCATGCTTTTATACTCACAACTAGAAAAATCTCCAAAAACAAGCAAAGTTTAGATACAAAATACATAATTCTTTTGCTTGAGTGTTTCTTTTAAGTTTACTTACAGTGTTTTATGACTTTGAGCGACTTTGAAATAACTCTATGGCTTCAAGTTGAGAAAGGTTTTATTATTTTCACGATAGGGTATCGTGCCATTTTTAATTTTAAGGTATTAAACTGTCATACTGGTAAAAATAAACAGAAAAATGTTTATACGGTACATATTGTAAATCTCCTAAGGCTTTCAGTCGTGGTCAGAGATTTACATGCACTCATTGTGGCCGTGAATGTCACGGTAATTTGGGGCTTTTTACAGCATGCATCTTTAATGACTTGAAAAAACAATGTGTGGATAAGTTTACATTTATTTTAGATTGTCTCTCATTCACACAGGGTCACATATATACATACACTAATTTAAATCTTTTAAGTGGTGCAGAAAGTTCTACAGTATCTCTAAACTTGACAAGGCAGAGGCCTGTTAGCATCTCATTAGTGATCATGATTGAAAACAACCGATAGCTTCTCTTTGCCAGCATGAAAAAGGATTTGTTTGACAGCACTCATTGTATTAACCAAAACTCAGAACAATGGGAAAGTCCAAGGACCCCAGTGAAGACATAAGAAGGAGAGCTGCAGATTTACACGCGTTTGGAAGGTCTTTTTGAGCCATTTCTAAACAACTGCAGATTTCAAGATCATCAGTTTAAACAATTACATGTCAGTACCAGTTATTCCGATGTATCACCACTTTTCCAAAGTCTGGCCTTCAAACTTCATGCCCATGGTGAGTGCTTGTAAATTACCATGCATAACTGTATATGATTCACCAATAAAAGCAACCCACTTATTCATTTTTCTTATACATGTAATTATATGACTTAGTATTAAATATGTGAGCATTCTGTTTGTTGCACTGGGGGAATTATAAAACTCTCATAGGACGTATAGTGTAAATATGTCGTTTTGGAGGGAATGGGAAATTCTCTTTATTAGAATAACTCTTTCTGTTTCCTTCCATAACACTCTCTCCACTGTGATATCTTTAGTGTAGCTCTGTTGTGACATGAAGTCTTAACATTTGCTGTCATGAATCACCATTCCTAATTACTGTTTCTCCTCTACTGACTCAGTCACAGACTATAAGTGTTCATTTTCATATCATAATAAGTGTCTGGCATTGAGTTTTGTAGCCCACAGCTACACCATAGCAAGAAAAATCTTGTTCCTGGCATCACTGCGCCCCAGCTTTTCATGCGTGCCAAAAGCTGGGATAGATAAATATGAAGACCAACTTCAGCACACTCAGACACTCTAGCTGGCAGGCAGACGACTGTCAGGGCATGTTAGCTGCACCGTTCACCGCGTCCTCTGACCTTGATTTCCAGAGGTCTTTCGAATCTGTCAACCTGTGGAATTCGGGAAGCCGTGGAGTGACACTATTCGAGGACTTGTTGCAGAAAACAGAGCTTCCAGTCACAGAGACGGTGCTTTTAGGGAAGCCAAAGAATCTCCCACCAAAGACAGAAATCTGTCTGTCGCTGCTACCCTCTGAGCAAATGTCACCCGAGAAGAACACCTACCCAACCCACTCCTCATCTCTGTAATTAGACATTCAGCTGGTGCTCAGGGAGAACTGTGGTGCTGACAGATTGAGTGTAAGGTATATTCCCTCTGAGATATGAAGGATGGTAAGAAAGATAGCATGCAAAAGGCTAGAGAAGTGTTGATGCGATTTCTTTAAGCAAGATGGTATCACTGCCTGTCTCTGTGCTACAGGCAGCGAGCACAAGAGGTTTTGTGTGTATGCATGTGTGCGTTTGGCACTGAGCAGCTTGGCTTATGTTTCTCTCTGGAATTTCTTTCTTTCCGTCCTGTTCTTTTCAATTTTCCTCACAAAACTTTCTACTCAAATTAAACAGGGCAGAAGATTCACATGTTATCAGAAACATTACGTGAAATACTGTTTGCTTTCCTGCCAGTGTGGAGATGGGGAGGTTAACACCCCTCTGCAAAGAATTAACTTCCAGACACCAACCAGTTAGCTTAGATTACTACAAAGACTGGAATGAAGGGGTAGTTTCTGTTCAGTCACATGACTGCTAACCACACAACAATAACTTTGACTGCTATTTTGAACGAGTGACACTAGCAAGTGAACAGGCCCCAGTCAGACAGGCCTAGAGACCAGTCAGTGATTCTCTGGCAACCACGAATCTGTATTCCCAAACTGGTTGGCAAGTGGTTGTTGGCAGTTTCAAGGTGAAATAGGTTGCACTGTGATTGCTTTGGGCACTAGCAAATTGCATGGAAGTTACCCACTTGTCTGCAAACATTCCCCAACTACTCTCCAAGCGGTAGTAAAACTGTAAAAGAATTCGATGCAAACTGGAAATGGAGACCATTTTCCTTCAAAGTAAAAGTTGCACTTTTTCAAATGTGTTGGCTGTAGCGCTGCGGCACAGGTTTTAATGGTCTCAGTTTCCAGTTTGGACCGCATTTTTCACAGTTTCACTATTTCCGTTCAATTTAATTTCAGTTCAGTTTTATTCATATAACACCAAATCATAACAACAGTTGCCTCAAGGCGCTTTATATTGTAAGGCAATGACCCTACAATAACACAACTACTGCTTGGTGAGTAGTTGGTGACCGTTTGCAGACAAGTTGGTGGTCGTCATGGAAATTACAGGTAATTACTATAAAATACTATCAAAACTTGTGAATACCATCATAATGGTACTGTGCCACTGCACAGAGACCTGGCATCTTCAGAAGTTTTCTGATGACTCTGCAGTGGTTGGATGCATCAGCAGGGGTGATGAAACAGAGTACAGGGCTGTGGTCGACTCCTTTGTCATGTGGTGCAAGCAGAATCATCTGCAGCTCAACGTGGCAAAGACCAAGGAATTGATCGTGGACTTCAGGAAGACCAGGAAACACTTGACCCCTGTTTCAATCCACGGGGTCAATGTTGACATAGTGGATTACTATAAATACCTCGGAGTATACATTGACAATAAACTGGACTGGGCTAAAAACACCACAGCACTTTACAGGAAGGGCCAGAGTCGTCTCTATTTTTTGAGGCGACTGAGGTCCTTCAACATCTGTCGGACAATGCTCAGGATTTTCTACGAGTCTGTTGTGGCCAGTGCAATCCTCTACGCCATTGCATGCTGGGGGAGCAGGCTGAGGGTCGCAGATGCCAACAGACTCAATAAACTGATCCGTAAGGCCAGTAATATTGTGGGGATGGAGCTGGACTCCCTTAAGGTGGTGTCGGAGA